>JAAMXV010000570.1:0-137751 GCA_019693495.1 Axilococcus clingmanii
CAACAGCAACAGCAACTGGTAACTGATGGGTATCAAACACATCACCTTGTTCCATGATTCCATCCCTTTCTGCCAGTGCCTCTTTCAGTTCCTTATCCTTAGACACCAAGTCCCTTTCTACACGTGCCATTTGTTTCTCACGGTCATAAAGGGCACCCCGCAAAACAGCTGAAGCCTCTTGCGCCTCTAACAACTGTTTGTCTCGTGCCATCAATTGCTCCTTGAGGAAGCGCGATAATTGCTGCCCTTGCCCAGGTTGCCCTAATCCAGAAGACTCCAACTCGCGAAGTGCTGCTACTACAATGCCTTCTTTTTCAGCTAATGCATGCTGGAGATGACCGATGAGCTCCCAAGCTGCACTAAGGTCACCTGGTGATGGAGGAGGCATAACAATTGAGCGTTTAGCTCTGGCAGGGGTCACTCCTTTAATGGGACTCTGTAAGTGGGAGGATGCATCAAAAGTATTTATTAAGGCTTGGAAATACAAAAATATTACCTCAACGTTCAAAGCTTGAATAAATTTGGCTGCATTCCGACTTCTAGAGTCCGACGCAATGCCAGTTGAGTTCCTAGATAATATGCTTGGAGAGCTAAACGCGTCTTCCACATGCTCATTGCTTCTTTTTGGTGTCTTCTTTTGGGGAGAGGTCTCCCTTGCTGATAATTCAACATTTTGTAAGGGTGACAACGGCCTCCTATTTTCGTATTCCATGCTCAAATACTCGGTTTCAGTCGATGAGGTTCCCGTATATAGTAAAATGCAAATTATATTTACAATTGCTGAAAGTTTGGGTTATGTTAGTTTTTAAACAACTGCAAGTCACAGCATCTGCAGCATGAAAGAGTGAGATCTGGGGTGGGCGAGTTCTTCTAATTGTAGCTGTATTTCGCTATCTAAAGTTGAATTTCAAATTTAACAACTCCATCATGCTTCATCTAAAAACACAGGGATTAGTTTGCACAAGACCTGTTTCCACTTTATGGACATTGGGCGCCCTTCGTAAGAGGTCTTTGTTCGTATGTCTTTCGAATGTAAATCCATGGCAGGAAGTAAAAGATGATAAAGGACAACCCTACTGGTGGAACACAGCCACGAATGAAACGGCATGGTCACTCCCTGCAGAGTACCACGAGCATGTTGTCAGGAAGGGTTGGTTGTCTTTTGATCAGATCCTCTCAGAGCTTATAGAAATATATAACACTGACAGCACCGGCATGGAATTCTGGGAGGTGGCGAGATCTAGGAGAGACACTGGAATATTTGAAGAAGAATTTTTCATATACCTTTCAGAGGAAGCGGGCAAATCACCTATCGACAGAAGGGAAACCATTCTCAAAGTGCAAGCAAAATTATCAAATCCACTGCTTCGCCAACCTGCGCCATTTGAATCATAGAATCAATGAACATTCATTTACCCTTCTCTGCTGCGGTTAGGAATGGGAGGCCTGGCCATAATGTATATTTCTGGAGCTGCATCGTCCATTCTGTATGTGACAACATCCAGGTACCCATTTCTTGCATACAGAGCTCTGGATTGGGGACTCGATGCCTCTAAATAGAGATGCAATCCTTGAGAATCTGCCATATCAGAGAGCTGTTGAAGCATTCTCGACCCCATACCCAGACGTTGACTGTCGGAGTTGACAGCAATGAAATGCAAATGCAGCAGCGAACACTTATTTTTTTCCATGTAGTCATCCTGGAAATGTTCAAACTTGTGCATCAAGTCACCCATTGCAATTATTTTGTCTGGGTTGATGTTGGAAAGAAGTTCAGCTTCGTAAGGCGTGCAGCCAAGTAATGTTAAGGCTGCTGAGTCGCCCAACACGTGGGGAGTAGTAGTGTCATCAAGAGATGCTAGAACATCTTCCATGGCCATATGTGGCTTTTCCTCGCCAGGATGTACAACTTTGCAAAGAGCGACACATTTAAAGGCTCCAAGTATGTGACACTGATATTTGTAACACGTCCTGAGGCATGCTATGAGAGATTCCACGCATTTGCTTGCTTTCCCTGGTCTTGCAATGTAGTTGGTTACTGGATCAGAAGCAAATGCTTTTGCAATCATTGCAATCGCATGTTCAACTGGTGTTTCAAATGTGGTTGGGTCTTCACTCTTGCCGACGTCGATATCATGCCAGTAAATTTCCTCCACTTTGCCTGGACATGGCGAAGGTCTGCATAGATTGTCCTGCATTTTGAATGAATTTAAGTGACACCGATATAAAATAGTGAGCTGCTAAAATTAGTAGTCCAAAGCGTGCTTGGAGAGGCTCAAGTACCCTGATGGCAGTAGCTTCCGAGGTGCAGTGAGGATTGCGAGAGGGGAAGCAAGCCATAAACAGGAGGTGGACGCACAGACGGCATGAACCCAGCAAAGCTTAATCATTTGTTAGTTTTACTCATTTCCATTTGAATTCAATTTCTGACCTCGATTACAAATAAGTTGGCGATTCTTATACATTCGTAAATGAAAGTCTTCCAACCTGGTGTGGCCGGCTTGAAAGCACACTATTACAGCTTAATAATTTTCTCTGGCGCGTCGCTAGCAGGGCTGTCTTATCTATTATTGAAACCTAGGTCATCCAAGCTCAATGACGGACTCGCCAACGACCAAAGCCCAACCTGACCTTTGTCAAGTGTGCTCTGTGATTGTCGCCAAATACAAGTGCCCTGGTTGTCGTATAAAAACTTGCAGCAAAGACTGTATAAAAGTGCATAAAGATTCTAGTGAGTGTTCTGGGAAGCGAAACATAACAGGATATTTGGGAAGGGGGCAACTGGATGAGCAGTCTCTCCTGTCAGACTTCAGATTTCTTGAGCACGTGCAGGCTGTAGAGTATGCTGCCAAGCGTTCCAGACCAGCTGCACCAAGGCCGGTACTTCCGCCACCATTACAATCCCTAGTGCATCAAGCAGAGATACGAGGAATTCAGCTGCACATCTTACCTCCAGGCATGCAAAAAAGAAAGAGGAATTCAACGCATTGGGACAAGAAGAATAAATCATTGAGGTGGCATGTTGAATGGCATTTTACAGCAGCAAATGATTCTTGCCGGGTATCCAACGCATCTGTTCCAGAAAACACAATTTTAAAGGATTTACTGGCAAAACACTTGACTTTGGAACCTGGGACCACTGTGCGTCAGCCCGCCATGCGCCAATATATAAATGCAGGCACCTCTGGTGTTTCTGTCAAGTTGAAAAAGGAAAAGATGCCAGCAAATGTTCCTTCTTATTTTGATATAGACCTGAATAATACTATAACTGAAGCTTTGGAGGGGAAGAATATAGTAGAGTATCCAACATTTCTAGTCGGACTCAAGCGTCCAGAAAATTTGCAGCCATGAGGGTTTCCAACGCCATCTCTGGTGGAATCTTAAATTCAGGGATATTTTGGCTGGGTGTATTAGCATACTGCAATTTATAATAAAAATATTGGCACACCTTTTCTAATACTGATGTTGAAATTTCCTTAAGATTTATTCTCCTAGTTTCAGTCTCCTGAAATCGACCTGCACAGGATGGTCCAGGTGAGTTGCAACCACGCGCTGAGGGAAGTCTGGTGAAGAACTCTACCTCCTGAATCCAGCATGGCCCGTAATGTTGTACTCATTTTAGCAGCATCTACATCAATTATAAACTCGAAGCCTTCCGCGCTTACTAAGGCAACTTTAGTTTCGGGGAGAGCAACCATTAACGTCATCTGATCCACTGAATAGTCAGGAACCCCTTGGTTCACAAATCTCTCCTTTAATCCACCGATAATTATACTGGGTTATAGTAATAAATCCTCCAATAATGATGACTGGACCACTGGGGTTGCTGCAGTAATGCAATGCAGCGCACAGCAGACTAAATTTGGAGTGAACTAGAGACAGGTCCCTACCTCAGTTCTTCGGTCTTTGTTTAAATACTACATTGTTACACTACATTTAGGATAGTTTAAAATTATTTGTGATATCGTGAGGGATGGTGCAGATGACCAAGGAGGCACTTACAGCCATCTGTCGAGAAAATGAGGATTTGTACATTACACCACATCTCAATGACCGTTTATATGCTGGACATTGTGGATTCTCCTCCATTGAATTTTTGGAGCCATATACAGGACTCAAATCTCTTTTCTTGAATGGTAATGCGTTGGTCAACGTCATCGGCTTGCCTAACTTTGCAGAGTTGACTTGCCTTTTTCTGCAACAAAATGGCTTAGAATCCCTACAAGGGTTGTCTGAAGCTGCGCCACAGCTCAAGATATTGGATGTAAGTCAAAATTGTTTAGGCTCACTCGATGGGATCGGTAGTTGCACAAGGCTGGAGACCCTAGTAGCAGCTCACAATAAGATCACATCAAGCGCTGACATTAGAGACGTGATGAGCTGTACCGCCATTGAAACATTAGATCTGCAGTACAATCAAATAGGCATCAGTGATTTTGAATCAATACTGTCTTCTTTAGCTGAGCTCCAATCTCTCAAGTGCCTGTATTTGAAAGGCAACCCAGCAGTTCCGCTTGTGTCAAATTACAGAAAAATTATCATATCCAGCCTGGCCACCCTCACATATTTAGATGATTGCCCAGTAGATGAAGCAGAGAGGAGATGTGCTGTAGCTTGGAGCAAAAAGGGACTACAGGGAGAAAGAGATGAAATGGCTCAAATTAAAAAGGAGAAGAGAGTAAAGGAAGCAAGGCATTTTGAAAATGTCAAGAAAATGCTGCTCCAAGCGAAACTCGACATTCCTGGAGAGTTACAGTAGTTCTTACTGATTGGTCAACGAGTAATGTAACGCTAATAAAGAGATAAAAACGCTCATTCATGATGGGTTCTAAATATACAAGGCATCATTCAGGATATAAGAGGACAAAACTTTTATGGACATGAATTTCGAATGTCCACTTGCACATGTACCATTTTTAGCAATCCTTTTAGTTCCAAATCCTTGGAACTTTTAGATTTAAAGCTCTCAGACGTAGTCTCACTTTTTTTGGTACTACCATGGGTGTTTCCCCGGCGTATTCCCGGAATACTGACATAAGCATCGACCTCCATTTCTTCCAGTGCCTGTGAAGGCTCTCTTATGGAGGGCAAGGGGGAGATTGATGGACTCCTTGATGGGGACATCTCTACTCTCAAACCGGCTAAAATGCTTGCAGAAGCTGCACTGTATGGATCATACATGCCTGGATTAACTGCAGAGCCTGAAGCCCATGAAGAACTTCGGCCATGGCGAACTTCGGTTCCATGGGATTGCCATAGAACTATGTTATCAGTGGTTGCAGCAACACTTAAACTATCAGGGCAAGACAATGCTGGAGATAACAGCTCTGCACTGTCCATGATGGCACCATTAGAAGCTTGCTCGGAAGGTTTCACTTTGACCGGGGTCAAAGTCCTGAGGATGGCAGTATCAAATGACTGGGCTTGAATAGAAGCTTGACAAGGTGGTGCAAATGGTGAGCTGGGTGCCGTTATGGCTGTAGGTAATTGGCATTCAACGACTGTGATGAAACTTGATTGCCTGCTGGGCAATAAGCATGCATCCTCTAAAGGCCATACAGTGCTTGCTGATGATGTGGGTTGCATTGTTATACTGGAAGCCGTTGATGGTCCTAGAACACACTTGGGAGAGCAAGATCGAATAGAGTCACTTAAATTTGAGCTAGCCATCTTTGCTGACATAGGTGGGGCAGGGGATTTCTTCAGCAGGAAAGAGCGATTTGTGAGCGGGACTGTTTTGGTAGCTCAATGGCATGTGGAAAACAAGTTGGCAGTTATGCTTACCTCAAGGCCCAGTAAGAGCATGTCTGACACTCGCCTCTCCTCAAGCTCCGGAAGATTGCCATCGCTATTGTTTTTCCGCAAGGATTTGGAAGTCGACTTGGTCTTCTTCTGCACCCCTACATGGTTACTGTTCAGCTTAAATATTGTCTTCCACAACGCCATAAGGCCTTTATGTTCATCCATTTGACTATGGATTTCAGGATGATATGCAAAAACTGCTACGCAAGGAAATCAGCATGTGTAGATCTACTTCAGTTGAAGTGGGAGTCCGAGATTCAGGCGTGTGACTATTCTCAGAATATTTCGATGTCATACAACTAATGATTTATATGCATAAGAGATACATTGGCGCGTTACACGTTTTCTATAGGTATGCTGTTGGGTGGGACCTTAGCTGGGTTGTTTGACAACCCTGCAATCTTTCCTTCCATTTCTCTAGACCATGGAAGCTTTGCCTTCTATTCCATTTTTTGCAAAAAAAACTTACTTTCATGCCCTTCTTATCTGTTAAAATGATCCAGCAAAGTCGAAAATTTTCAAGTCAAGAAGCGCTTAAATGAGGCCACGGCAACCACGGCTGATCGTCCAAAATTGGGGCATGCCCATGCAGGCTTCTCACAATATCATTCTACCTACCATAATTCCATCCCTGTTTGTACATTACATCAATGAATCCATCATCCAGTTCATATGAGCTCTGAATTGACGTGCAGAGGGAAATGATAAATCTCGCGGTACACAGACCCTGTCGCGTATGTAGGCTAGGGAGGGGATGATGGGAGAGGCATCGTAGTATTCTTCAGAACTGGTGGCTCTTGCAGCAGCATCTGCAGTTTCAACAGTCACAGACTCCGTAGCAGTGAGTAGTGCAAAGGCTACTAAGCGCAATGCCGCCTCCATTTCCTGAGTAAATTCTAGAGCAGGAAGGGCAGTAGGGTCACACAACGGGGCTGAGACTGGCCGGGGACCTCTTTTTCCAGCCCCTCTCAATGCAAATTTGGTCACAGCCTCTCTGTTGGACACGAGACGAGCTGCTGCTACCAGGCGGTCTAGCTCGGGGTCATCTCCCAAAGAATGTGGCTCGGTTGACGTAGAGCTCAATGATTCCAAAGGGAGATGCCAGGACTTGCCATCGGTGCCATCGACAGCTCCAGCACCCACCTTGGCATTTGGACTGAATAAACAGCCACCGAGCTGAGGAGGTAAATCATGAGCATGCGTGTAAAAATCGCTTTTAAACCCTGCATATGAAGGTCTAGACTCCATGGCATCAAACCACTTCTCTACATTTGGCCACCTACCATCACCACGCACCCGAAAGTCCTTGTAATAGAATATACTGGCTGCAATGCGCTCTAAAAATGGAGCAAATGTGATGTCAACAAGTGAAAAATCACTCAGAAAGTATGGACCCTCATCCTTCCCTAGCTCGACATCAATCAAATCCACTGTAGACATGAACCCAGCTTTTGCTTTCTCAGAACTGCACAACCACTGCAGCCAGTCTGAAAACAGTTTTCGCTCCAATCTCATCAGTTGAGTAGCTCTATCTGCCTCACGGGTACCTTTAGGTGGCAAAAGTGGCCTATTCTGGGGAAATTCTTCCTCTAAAAGAGCTGCAATAGATGCAGACTCCGTGATCACCCGCCCTTTGTACTCTAGAACAGGGAGCAAGCCTGACCGCACCTTTTGAAGAAACTCAAATGGTTTATCGCCGTAACAACGCATGTTTATCTTTTCAATACTGTAAGGTATCCTCTTTTCTTCCAGTTGCAACACAATTTTGTGACAGTACGGACACCATGCGGCATGATCTCTGTACAACTTCACTTGAACAGCTTCAGGTTGAGTGGTGCCAAAGAGGCGAAGTAATGCTTTAGCATTGGCTGGGCCGTTTTCTAAATCAGGTGGGGTATAATCAAGCTTTCTCTGCTTCTCTAAAACCATAGCCTCTAGCTGCTCCCATGTTGGAGCAGTGTCTTTGAAGAATCGAGGTTCCATATGTTGGCCAGCCTCTCCAGAGGAGTTACTCTGTGGAGATAGCATTTGCCTTAGACTCGTAAATATATTATTCGCTCGTGCTATGGGCATATATCGTATGTGATGTCCACTGTTATTGGGACGCCTCACGAATGTATGGTTTTGTGCGAGATGTGATCGCTGAGATTGATTAAAGCAGGGCAGACAAACGGCCATAATTTCAACGTTATAAATTTCTCGGCTCTATTAATAATGAATTTAGGTTGTTATTCCGGCCAAGATGGACAGATTCTTGCATTTCTGCTTTCCTCTGACCACAAGCAAAAAGGCCTAAAATCATTCGTACAAACATTTTAGGCATATGCTTTTAGTTAATCAATGGCTTCTGGTGCCTACAATGGTTGGTATTGAGCGAGAAGCAGATCCATTAGTGGTGGAAGGTCTTAGAAGGAAGCTCATCGACTCCTCTACCAGCCTTTCTCAAAAATATCGCGTCTTGTTTTCCTTGAGAAATATTTCTGGAGCAAATTCTCATTTGGCAATCATGGAAGGTGCGTCTATACGCGAGCGGTGCGGTATCATGGTTGATGGCTGTTTCTGACCTCTCTGCCCCAGCACAGGCCTCAACGATCTGTCAGCTCTATTTAGACACGAAGTTGCATACTGTCTGGGTCAACGCCAGGACCCTGCTGCTATTGATGCATTGACAGATATCTTAAATGACACAACCGAGCACCCTATGGTCAGACATGAAGCTGGGGAAGCACTCGGAGCAATCGGCACCGACCGCTGCCTCGCTCCACTGTATCAGCACCAAGAAGATGCGTGCTTGGAAGTTGCACAAACCTGTCAACTGGCATTACAGCGAATTGATTACTATAGTAGTAACTTTTCCAATGATAAGGAGATTGTGAAAAAATATCTTTCAGTAGACCCCACCCCACCTGCGGATTCCACCACACCAACCGACATTCTTGCAGCAACTTTAATCGATAGGAGCGCTCGCATCTTTGATAGATACAGGGCTATGTTTGCGCTCAGGGATCGAGGTGGGACAGAAGCTGTCAAAGCACTGACCACAGCTCTGTTAGGCAGCGAATCTGCACTCCTCAAGCACGAAGTAGCCTATGTGCTGGGCCAAATGCAAGATGCCCAGGCAGTGGAGGCTCTGAAAGAAAGTTTGAGAAATGTAGATGAGAATGCCATGGTTCGACATGAAGCAGCAGAGGCTCTTGGTTCTATAGCAGCGTCACCTTGTCTAGATATGCTGAAAGAATATTCTGATGATGCTGAGCCCATAGTAGCCGACAGCTGTATCATTGCTTTGGATATGTTGGAGTTTGAACAGAGTGGCGCCTTCCAGTACGCCGATGATGGACTGACCCTTGGATGATTCATCACTCTCCCATGTTATATCAGCTTGTTAATCTCCCCTTGAATATTTATTCTCCTATGGAGCTGTGAACCAAGCACAGATTGAACTGTCTCCTTCACCATCCTTGTCTTCTTCATCATCAATGCCGTTTTGGACGTATTTGACATCAGCTCTCGCTGTGCCTCTGCTTTCCTAATGTCCGCCTCCATGCCAATCCTTCTAAATTTATCTTCTTGAAGCATACTCACTTTTAGATGGTGTAGAAACCGCTCCTTGAACCTTATACTCGTTTTCAATAGTATGCGGCGCTGAATCGCCTCGTCGGTGAGCACCTCGATGGCTCCATTGACGGCTGGCAGGAGGGAGGGATCTATCTCTAGGCAATCCACCCTTGAATAGTTGGAAACCTTGCCCAGCTCAGCAGACTTTCGTGTCAGAAATGCCTTTAGCTCAAACAAATCATCAAGCAATTGGGCTCGATACCCCTTATCTAGAACCAACCGAATAGCTGTTGGACTCCCCTCATCATCGTCATTACTCTTTTCCTCGTCGACCTCTTGATCCAAGGTTAGAGTGGTATTACTATGGTCATTTTCCTCCTCTCCAACAGCTGCTACACCAATATCCCATACAACCTCCACAGGATCAGCATCTCCTGGATTGAGGTCATTGTTGTTATCAGAAGTCATTTCTTCAACGTCCCATGCTATCGCACCCTCTTCCGATGCTCCTCTGCTATCCACTGAAACATCGGGCCCTGTAGTTAACTGCATCAACGTGCTGTCCACATTTGGATACCATGTTGCCATGTTTCCGCTCTTCACTTCAACCAACACTGGCAGGAGAATCTCAGGATTTTGGTCATTTGCAGCAGCAGAGTAACATTGAATGGCTCTTTGTATCAGGTCACCACCTCGGATTTTGTCATCCACTACTTCATCTATCTTCTGATATAAATCTTTCGTCAGTAAGGAGATGTAACGGTCTAGATTTGATGTATCCTTGGCTACAGAAGAAAATCCTAATGCCATGCAATATCGCTCATGATCGGCTGCAGCGAGGGACGCGCTTTTCAATGCATCTGCCTTCCTCTTTTCAAAATCAGACATTTGCTGCTGGAACTTGGATGCCTGCTTCTTGAGGTATGGTAACTCATACTCTCCATTTCTAGCCAAGGTAAGGCCAGCTTCAGCAAGATATAAGAGGTTGGTCTCATAAGCTTTCACTATTCCCACCCAATCCCCTGCTGCTCCCTTATAGCCTCCAAGGAAGCCCCTCTTAGGGTCGTCCGAAGCTAGTTTCTCCATTATTTGCTTGCAAGTAAAATAATCTAAAGGCAATTCATCTCCGCCTTCTATCTGGGAGATGTAATTGCCTGGCAAAGCTTGGAGAGCAGCGGCTGCCTTCGACTGGCACGCTTGAAGGCGGTTGCTCCAGTCTGCTGGGATTCGCTTTCGATCGACCTACGTAGTTGACGGAAATATACAACGGGGTTATAATGCATTCCAACATAATCTAATTTACAACTTACCAGCCATTCAGTAATCTTGACAAAGTTGATGTCGATCGGTGATTGTTGGTCTGCGTCGGGACGTTCGAAGCCCTCCCCAACCTTCTTGGCTATGCTATCAGCAATCCAAGCCATTACAATGAAATTGAGAAAATGAAACTCAGCCAAAGGTTTGATACCAGCACATCAATTATCACTTTGCTACTGTGCCTTTTTGAAACTGTTGCAGTCGTATGTCCGCATACGCTTTGTAGTTGAAAGAAAGATTGTCCGAAGAATAGTGCTGAATAATTGCCCATAGAGCCCATTTCAAATGTGAAAGTGGCATATATGCTCTCACTCTCTTTTCTAATTGATGTGAAGTAATCTCCCAGTCTGACTGGAGGCTCCTCAAATGATCGGTGTATACTGTACAAAATGAATGCATCTGTTCTTCGTTAGGTAATCTATTCCAATCAAGCATGCAGTTGCCATCTTCCTCTGCTGATACATTATAATCTGCTGCCCACTCAACAAAATGATTTGCAATATCAAATGCCACGTCATTGAAGCTGCTATATTCAAAATCAATCAGCTGTACGCTCCCATCGCCAAGCAACATAATATTTCCATGCTGAAGGTCATTATGACAAAACATAGTACAGGATTCATCCTTTAAGGCAACCTCCAATGAATCTACATCGTTTAGCAGAGTCTGCAATCCAAAGACACCCTCAATGTCCAGTTGAATGGCATGCGAATACCATGTCCTCACTCTGTGCCAGAGTTTTGCAGGATGCTTCTCATCCTTCAGGGCTGCAGTCATGTTATAATGGAATTCAGCCAAGGACACAGCTACAGACGCTGATATATCAGGATGCCGCATTTGTTTGCAGGTGAGTGCATGCCCATTTAGATACTCTTCAATCCGTATGCTACTGTCATGGTCAACACCAGGGGGGTACAACGCCTTGGGGCCCAACCCAAGCTCAGCGGCTAAGAGGAATATCTTCTGTTCCTGTTCCTGACTAAATAATCTATTACCTGATCCAAATACCCTGACAATAACTCTAGAGAACAGTTGAGCTTCTGATGAAGAGCAGGACAACACGAGGTTAGTCATAGCTCCACTCAGACGGCGGACTTCAACTTTCTGCACCTGTGACATTCAATTACGGGCATTTAGACTACCTTGTTGGACGATTTCTCTTCATTTGTGTTGCATACCTTCTCCCAGCCAGGGCATTCCCGCAGATAAGGTAGCAACAACTCTTCAGGACACGCAGAATTTAAGACATTTGCGGGGGTGAGCGTCTCCATAGATACCTTCTCGTAATCAAGTAACCATCGCAATATGATCTTCTGATATGTCGACGTTCTTTTAAGTAAGGGGTTCTCCATATACACTGTTGAAGCAACAGATACAATTATACGCAGATTCTACGAAGGCAGCAAATTGCAAGCGTCGAATTTCGCGAAATTTGGGTCTTCCTCGACGATTATCAAAGATCGAATCAATCGGCTGCAAACACTATCATCATTAAATTTTACTTATATTGGAGTTCTTAGTTTCATAACACGCCCGGTGCTACTCCAGATCGAGCCAACCACGTCAAGCTTTGCCATTTGCTTTAGAACTCTGCGAGCTGTTTCGCACTTGCGCTCTTCCAGAAACCATGCTTTGAACTTTGGGGCATCTCTTGTGATTTAAAATGAGTAGGACTACTTATTGTACAGTTTTGTCACTGCTGATCAGCATTGCCTGCATGGCACCCACAGCAGCCGACGAATCAAGCCATTCTTATCAAGTTGGAGACACCCTTACATTGTGGGTCAACAAAGTTGGACCTTACAATAATCCACAAGAGACTTACAACTACTATCTCTTACCATTCTGCAAACCCAAAGATGAAAAACCTCGCCATAAATGGGGCGGTTTGGGTGAAGTCTTGCAGGGTAACGAACTCATAGACAGTCAGCTGGAGGTCAAGTATCGTACTGACATTCCCAAGAGATCAATCTGCTCTGTGACCCTCACAGAAGATGACTCGGAAGACTTTGCAGAAGCTATAAAGAGACACTATTGGTATGAACTCTTCATGGACGACCTCCCTATTTGGGGCTTTGTTGGACCCCCACCTGAGCAGACAAATGATGATACAAATGTGTACCTTTATACTCACAAATCATTAGACATTGCATATAATGGTGATAGAATAATCCATATCAATCTCACCAGTGAAAACCCACAGCCAATCAGTCCTGGTGCTGCTATGGAGTTCACATACAGCATTACCTGGGAGGCAACGTCCGTCCCCTATTCTCGTAGATTTGAGCGCTACCTGGATTACAACTTCTTTGAGCATCAAATCCATTGGTTTTCAATCTTCAATTCATTTATGATGGTCATTTTCCTGGTTGGGTTGGTGGCTATGATTTTGCTTCGCACCCTGAGACGAGATTATGCACGCTACACCCGCCATGATGATGATGATGATGATCTGGAGAGGTTGGAGAGGGACATGGGGGAGGAAACGGGGTGGAAATTGGTGCACGGCGATGTGTTCAGGCCTCCAATGTATTTGGAACTCTTCTCTGCTCTCCTGGGGACTGGAGTGCAGCTGGCATTGCTGGTGCTGACCGTCATCGTAGTGACCATTGCTGGTACACTTTTTGTTGAGCGTGGCACTATCGTGACTGTTTTTATCGTGGCGTATGCTCTCACTAGTTTTGTTGGCGGTTATTACAGCGGTGGGTATTACTCTAGAAATGGAGGCACTGGATGGATTCAAGTGATGGTATTGACTGCATCTCTCTTCCCTGTGACGGTCTTTTCCATATCCTTTGTGTTGAATACGATTGCCATTTTCTACCAAAGCTTGGCTGCAGTCCCATTTGGATCTATTGTTGTCGTTCTCTTAATTTGGATGTTTATATCCTTCCCGTTATGCCTGTTTGGAACGGTGGTGGGTCGAAATTGGGCAGGAGCATCTGATAACCCCTGCAGAATTAAGCGCATTCCCTCCCCAATCCCCGACAAGAAGTGGTATCTCACCCCACCAATTATCTCGTTGTTAGGCGGATTGCTCCCTTTTGGCTCCATTTTCATTGAGATGTACTTCGTTTTCACATCTTTTTGGAACTACAAGGTGTACTACGTATATGGCTTCTTCCTCCTGGTGTTTTTAATCTTGCACATTGTGACCATCTGTGTCACAATAGTGGGCACTTATTTCTTGCTCAATGCAGAAAATTATCACTGGCACTGGACAGCATTCGGATCAGGTGCTTCCACAGCCCTGTATGTTTACCTCTATGCCATCCATTATTTTATAGCAAAAACAAGAATGACTGGTTTCTTCCAAACAGCCTTCTACTTTGGGTACACTGCGATGTTTTGCATTGGTCTTGGGCTCATGTGCGGTGCTGTCGGTTATATGGGAGCAAGAGCATTTGTCAAAAGGATTTATAGAAACATCAAATGTGATTGAATGCAAAAAATGCAAGAAAATGCGCTTGTTACAAAAGAACTTAATAACTTTCTTCCCACTCTTTTTCTACTTCGCCCTGACTCAAATAATACTGCAATGCATTAACGGTGAGCTGGCACATTGGCTCTGGAAGGGGCTCACCATGATACGTGACGTTGAATTTATCAACTGCAATGCGGCCAATGGTGTCGACCTCCGCACTCACAACGTTGAGATTGATGTCCTTGAGAACATGGACAATTGATGTTAACAGACCAGGCCTATCAGTTGTGTTTACCATGACCTCGGAATGGGAGCCGTCTTCTGATTCTCTCACTTCAATAGTTGTCGTAGTTGCAGCTTTGCGTGGTCCAAGAGGAGCAGTTGACACTGGAGCTGGGGGTGCTTGCAATTCTGCCTCAACACTTCCCCATGCCAAAGCTTCTGCAGACTCAGGATGGTACTTGCGCATATTATTAAGAATGGTGAGACGGATTTCCTCCAATTTTGAGCTCTTGAAAACTTTTTCAGAGGTGCGTGCATCGGTTATGTAGAACTTGTTTGGTGCCTTGCCTGATGCATCACCAGTCTTGAGCTTGGCACGGCGGATGTTCAAGCCCAAGGCTTTTAGGGCACCAATGGTATCCAATAATTCACCAAGTCTATCACCGAATTCTACAGAAACAATGGTGGCGAAAGAATCACTTTCATTGTCGATTTTCACCACGGGCTGTGGGAGAGATCCATTCGTTTGTTCAGCGACAGTAGCTCTGCAAGGGTCGTTGGAGGAGTTGGGAGCTGGGTTGAGGTACCTATGGGTGCAACTCTCTTACCTCAGAACCGATGGACGGGAGCAGTGCATATATCCACTGCGGTTATGAAAGGAGCTTGGTATTGACCTGTGTGCGTACAAGCGTGTGAGCTGTGTCATTGTTGGCCGTATATGAGTCATCCCAAGATTTGTTAAACTAGGTTTCCTAGTTCATACATTTAGCGAATTGAGTGGCCTACCTCATCGCATGAGTCATAACTATCTTCGGCTTGACTGGAATTCCAGACATAACCAGGGCTCCTCTTAAAGCAACCATAATGAATCGCTGATTACGATACCACAACCACTCGTTTCCACCAAGAGTGACGAGATCTATATTAGATCGATCGATGTAAAAAATCAAATGTGTCTATAGAACCTTAGAAGATGCCGTGGTAGAATAATACCATGCCCTTGCCACATCAAAGAAATTCTCATCAGACTCAGCATGTGCTGTTTCTATTCACAGAGGAGAAACGATAATTATCTTGCACCTGGTTTCCTTGCACCTAGCTTCAAGGCAGGAAAATAACTTGATAATGTCTTGGGTTCAGTAGATGGTGGCATCAAAGATATTCTGTAGCTACGAGTTGAGGTACCATCCTCACAGGCGAGTCTGCATCCAACGTCGACACAGCCAAGCTCTCGAAACCTACCTACAAGCTCACCAGGCCGCATCTTGAGTTCATTTGCCAGATCATTAAATGCATCAGCTCCCAAAACAGCATTAGCTTCTGCCCTCACTGCAAGCACCAAAATCCACCCCAGCATCAGATTGGATTTTTCTTTTGAGAGCACCCACTTGCCAGGAGCATCTCCGGGGGTGTAGAATAGGTCCAACAGACCCTCCATGATGCTCTCTGGGATGTTGGTCTTTGCTTCCAACTCTTTGAAGCTCCCATTAGTTTTCAATGATCTGAATTTAGTGTACAGCTTTAGCATGTATCCCAGAAGAGCGAGCATCTTTAAACGGTGACCCCTCTCAACTGACTCGCCGCCATTCATCTTGGCAACGGCGCTCAACCTTGAGGCAACATACTGTGCCCCAAATGTTCCGCTCTCTGCAAGCTCCCACCGTGCCGATGTGGACTCTAATGCATTTGAAAATGCTTCCACATCCAGCGAATCCCTGACAGATGCTGGCACGATATCATGGAATTTGTATGCTTCTTCTGCACTCGTTCCAGAGGGATCATTGGGTGGAATATTCCTCTGAGAAAGAGCAGTGGCCATAACATGTTCCCTAGTTCCAGTGGGAGATGCTAATGCTGCAGTGGCCAACATTCCCATGACAGTGTCCCCATTACTGACATGCTCTGCATTCACTCTTGCTGCCTGATCAGCCCTCATTTGTTTAAGACGGCGCTGACTGCCAAATGCTTCCACGAGTTGTCTTGTCTTGGCAGCTCGCTCAGTAACATCTATCGTGTCTAAATTTCCATGGTGCACTGCGTCAACACGGGCAGCATAGTCTATCCCCCGTACACGCGCTTCCATCCTGATAATTTTGTTGCCCAATATTGGCGATACCTTCAGTTGCCCCGTGGCCTTGTCATACTCTCCTATCACATACCTGCATATGGAACGAATTGTTCAGTGCCCAAAATTGCTGTAAACACGACTTGAAGAAAAGATAAACAAGAAACAGCCAGTACAAGGGCTCAGAATCAATTTCGCAGTATTTTGCTTGCGTGAGTTTCAATGTACAAATGATACTCAGCTGGACTTATATACTGCTCAATGTCATGAAATCTGACACACTTACCGACAGGATAAGGGGGCTACATTGTCTTCACTCAAAGTTGTTCCAGCAAAGTCGACGTTGTGTTCCTGAAAGGGAGCGAGTGAGTTTTATGGCTGAGGCTTAAACCTAATGCAATGCATGAAAGCCCTAAGCAATTATACCAGTGTGAGATAATACAATATTGCAAACACATACCGTTTCAGCAACGACTCCATATTGATCTCTAATAGCTAAGTGCGATAAGGCCTGACATTTTGCCTTTAGCGCTGGAGCTGTCGGATCATATCCACTTGGAAAGTACATGCAGAGTGCATCAGCTTCAAAACTTTCTGAAAACGGTCGCATAGTCAGCTTTGAAGGCATTCCATCAAGTGACTCTGCTTTTCGTTTCCCCATTTTCAATGCCCGAATACTATCTTAACTATGAAAGGTTTGAATTTCGTAGTATGCAGAGTGCGGGATTTTTCATATAAGACATGCTGCTGCATTGGCTAGAAGAGAGACACATACTGTATTCACATGGCTCGCACTGTAGACTGATGACCTTTTCAAATATTTCTGCAAATTGATCAATTTACATACCCCAACCCAAGATATCGACTTTCAATCGCTGTCCACTTTGTACCCTTTTACTGGGGAGAATCTAAAGAAAAATTTCCAACAAATCTCTAAAGAGCGCCGATTCCTTTGAGGCCAAGTACAATACCGGCACCCAAAACATGGCCAGCAGCACCCATTGCCAAGACATCAGTGGCAGTGAATCCTGGAGATAGGAAAAAAGGATGGTTGTAATTTGTCGTCCAGGATAATGTATACAGCGCGATCAACATCTAGGAGTGTATCTCTTCATACTTACCAGCTGGATCAGCAGACAAAATCCCACTCTTGTTTTCAGTAAGCTTCAAGCTAGCAGATGCATTGCGGTTAGCAGTGGGTGCCAAACCAAAGCGGCCAGCTGCGAGGCAGAGACCGGTGGACACGACCATTATCTGCAAAAGTGAGGAAGTGCTTGTCAGGATCTAGTGCACCAGGAGCCCAACTTTTTCACTCGGAATCGGAAGATAGTAAGAAGCATCGCTTTGATAACACACCTGGTTGACAGTAGAACCGATAAATTCTGCACGTGGGGTGATTGCAGCACGAGCTGGTCGTGCAGCAACTGCCTGTATGGGTTAAATATATTGAGTAGTTAGAAGGTGTTCTCAGAAGCTTGGCAAGAGACCTTCTCTTCCATTTATATCATTCCTACCTTCCTGGTAGCGATGCAGGGGGTGCCTCTGAGGCTAGAGCGCATAGTCATGGACTGCATGATGTCTACTGAATGTGAATAGAAAGAAATGTAAAAATTTGATTTCGATCTTAGGGATATCGAGACAGAATTGTTCAGGGTGGGAAGAAGATCGATGTTTATCCTCACGCAATCAATCAACCTTGAACGGGAAGGCCCACTCATAGTTGACTGGGGAGGTCCCATTCATTGTTACATTGCAGCTAACAACTCAACTTAGGAACCACATCACCCTCGACAATGTCTCTCGTAAACTCATCAATACATGCCATACGCAGTCTTTCAGGTGTGGCAGGCAAGTCCAATTTAAAATACCCCTTGACACCAGCATCTGCTCTGGCAGAGTAGCACGCCTCCTTGAGCGCCCAGAAGACCGAGGTACCCAAAAAGAAAGGTGGCTCACCTACTGCTTTGCTGGAGTGCACTGCAGGTGTTTCTTTGCAAGGAGAATCCCTCAAAAGAGTCACTCTAAAGTCTACTGGAATATCATTGGCAGTTGGAATCTTATACGTGCCAGGACCTCGGGTATGCAAAACTCCAGGCTTCACCCAGGTGTGCTTCTCATCTCCCCACACCAACTCTTCAATACAAGACCAACCCACACCTTGTACAAAGGCTCCTTCTACCTGACCAATATCTATTGCAGGATTGAGAGACTGGCCCACATCCATACAAATATCAGCCCTCAGTATGTGCCAATCGCCAGTCAGCGTGTCCAGCTCCACTTCAGCAGCAGCAGCACCATAGCAGAAGTAATTAGCTGGTCTGTCACCACCTGCACCAGTTATATTAGGCGTGGCATAGAATCCATGAGCACATAAATCAATGCGCTGCATGTAGGCCGCGGATGCGATGTCTTTCATGAGTGCCTGAGGACCTGCTGTCGCTCGAAAAGGCGCCAAACGCTCATTCAATTGACGACAAGCATCTGCAGCAGCTGCTCCATATAAATCCGATGAAGCAGAGGCTGCTGTTGGTGAGGCATTGGGAACTTTATCTGTTGATGTTTCAGCTATGTGTACATCCTCCAAAGGCACTCCTAATGCCTGAGCTACAACCTGAGCCACTTTCACATGCAGACCCTGACCCATCTCAGCACCGCCGTGTGTTAACAACACACTGCCATCTCTATACAAGTGAACAAGAGCACCCGCTTGGTTCATAAATTTTAGAGTGAAACTTATGCCAAATTTAGTTGGTATGAGGGCAAGTCCTCGTTTTCTATATCTATTTCGCTTGTTGTATTCCTCAACTGCACCTCTTCGGGCCTCATACCCACTCGTATCCCACACCACATCCCAGCATGCCTTGGCATTGCATTCTTCTATCAATTGACCAGCTGGCGTCAAATCATTGCTCTTATACATGTTGGCAGCTCTGATGTCCTCTGGAGATCTATCAAGAACTCTAGAAATGTGGTCAACAATAGTCTCGGTGATGTGCATCCCTTGGGGTCCACCGAACCCTCTGAAGGCGGTGTTACTAGGCAAGTGAGTCCTGCACACAGACCCTCGGGCGCGGAATGCTGGCCATTTGTACACATTATCACAGTGAGTGAGGGCTCTGTCCATCACAGCGGCACTCAAATCAAGTGAATTGCCAGCATTGTTATAAACATCCATATCTACAGCCACAAAGTGTGCATTCCTCTTGTCTACCAACACCCTGTATGTTGCAGCAAAAGCATGTCTCTGCCCAGTCATACTCATATCCTCATCTCTGTCCAATACAATCTTTACAGGCCTCTGAGTATGATACGCAGCAATGGCAACAGCAGCATTGATGAAAGCAGCTCGGGTCTCCTTTCCTCCAAATCCACCACCTAACCGCTTGGTCTTGACGACTATTCTGTGTTGGGGTATGCCCAGGCAATGGGCTATGTACTGTTGATGTTTGTCCACACACTGTGTCGAAGACCAAGATAGTATCTCACCTCCTTCTCCAGGGTAGACTACACATGCATTTGGTTCCAAGTAAAAATGTTCCTGTCCTCCCATTTTGACCTCTCCCTCGATGAGAAGAAAACTATTGTCATCTCCCTCGCTTTTCTCAATCACACTGCTAGCATCCACACCAGCACTTTTCACACATGTATTTGGAAGTTTGTAATAAGATTCTGCATGTCGTGCAGCATCAATGTCAAGCAGTGGCGTCAAATCTTCATACTCAATAATAACAGCCCTGGCAGCAGCTCGAGCTGCTGCTTCAGTCTCTGCTGCTACGATTGCAATGGGCTGCCCGACACATGTGACTACTTCCGTTGCAAAAAGTTCTTCGTCATGTACCGCAGGACCTATGTCGTTGCCTCCAGGGACATCTTTAGCCTGATAGATACCAACCACTCCGTGTACGTCTAACCCTGGTCCAACATTCACATTCAGTATCTTGGCATGAGGCTTTGAGGAGACTACAAATGCTGCATGAAGGAGGCCTTGAATGCCAGGAATGTCGTCAACATACTGTGCTTCCCCACACACCTGCAGTCCTGCTGCCAAATGCCGCATGGGAAGACCTACTGCAGCATTGTCTGAACTTGTGTAATACTGCAAACCATTGGAGGGCGCTCTCACATACTCTGAAGCTGCCGACCTGAGGTCCTCTCTCAAAAATGTAGCTCCTAAAGCTGAAGAGCTTGCTGGGTCATCGGCCTCTAATTGCACAGCAGTGTGCACAAGAGCCTTGAATAGGAAGGAGGCAGCAAGAGATTGTCTGTACTCCACCATCCCACCAGGCGCTGTTGAATCAATTCGAACATCTTCCCTCAGGGCACCTAATGCACCTTTCACTGTACCCTGGTTGAGTGGCCTTCCAATGAGAGCTGTCTCTGTGTTTGGAGCAGATATTGTGGCAGGCGCAACACCACCATAGGCTATAGATGCCTTTGCGATCACCCAAGTATCAGATGATTGCTGCTGCATAGATATGCACACCCCCGCATTGACAATGGCAATATCATCCTCTCGCCGGTGTGCTTGTTTGAATTCCCTCACATACTCGAAACTTTTTGTAAATGGTACAAATATTGAGACTAGTACTTCATGGTCCGCAAGATCAGTTCTCCTATACCCTTTGATGAACTCTTTCATAGGCAAAGACCTCACCTCTGTGCCTTGGCCAGCTATCGCCACAGTGGCACCACTGGCAAACCAAATGGGGTTCAGATCAGATATTGGACTGGCTGTAACTATGTTACCTCCAACTGATGCTGCATTTCTGATTGGAGGACCTGCAAACCATTTCAATTGTCGCACAACAGCCTGAAGTGTCTGCGTTTGATGCTTTGGGAGCTGCCTAGCGAGCTCTTTGAAGGTTTCCATCATCTTCGTCAACGTTATAGACGCACCAATACATACTCCTGTTGCTGTCACCGTGATTTCATTGAGCTCTGGTATATGAGTTACGGCTATAAATCTGGGGTATCCAGCATTCTTGAATTTCATCTCAATGCCAACTTCTGTATTACCAACGACCAGTTTTGATTCTGGATACGCCCATTTCAATTCCAACAATCTATCCAGGGTCATTGGTCGGTGCCACGTCGCTACTGAACCTGGCAGATGTAATTCAACATCTCTTCTACTCCTCAATTCCGGAGGGAATATTGGTTCAACTCTCCTTTTTGTTTTGCAGGGCTCTAAACTGCCACATCCTTTCTCCTTGTGCAAGCTCATGGACACAACCGTTTTTGTCTTCGCATCGACATCACCACACCCACACGGGCGGCCAGTGCTCGGGCATATAAAGCTTGGAGACTTTGGCAGTGACACAGCGCAATCGCCTTTTGCTGCTTTGATGGTATCTTCTGTGTATGCAGAGGGATTGACTGTTGCAAACCCTCTGAAAGCATCTATTATTGGACGATATCCGGTGCAGCGACATAAATTGCCTGCAAGGTTTTCTTCGATTTCATCCTCGGTTATTGCCTGTCCTGCTTTGGATCTAAGAAGGGAGTACATGCTCATCACAAAACCAGGGGTACAGAATCCACATTGGGAACCATGTGCGCTTGCAAGGCGCTCCTGAACGGGATGAAGGCCGTCCCTTGGGTTTCCAATGCCTTCAACAGTCACCACCGCCATGCCTTCAACAGCATATATGGGGCAAAGACAAGCATTTATGGAACGATGCAATAAACCTCCATCTGACTCCATGCTAGACACCATCACTGTGCATGCACCACAGCCGCCCTCTCCACACCCAAGTTTTGTGCCAGTAAGACCCGACTCTACGAAAGAAATTATGTTGTTGCTGAGCTAGGGTTTACGGTGGTGAAGAGATAGGGAGAACACGAAGAACCATTAAAGTTCAATTCAGATGTGTTCGAGCTAGCATACCTCTTAAATATTGCAGCAGAGTCAACTCTGCACGATTTGTTGGCAATTCGTACCGTTTCCCATTGATATAGACTATCGGGGTTTGACCCCCATTTTGCGTCAATTCCATATGGAATGATGCAGCTTCGAAACACTGTTAAAATTGGTAATATACAGCAGCAATAGGAGATGGCGCTTTCATTGTACGAATAGAAAACCTCATGCTCCGAAGACAATTGTCTTGCAAGCAGTTTGCCCAGAACGTGGGAAATTGAAAATTGGGGGTGTCGGACAGAATTTTGCCATTTCTTCTTTGTAGAGATTAGAGAGTTGAAAGCCAATCTCCCACCCATGGTCTTTGGATTCCTCGGTCCGATCTCTTTCAAAACTCGTCAAGGTCGTGTTACGATACTCGCAGCTTGGATAACTCTTCCGTTGTCTGCTTGGAGTATTTGGCATCTCATCCAGAATCAGAAAGTGCAAACCCGTCGCGGGATTCCACAACTACCCTTACACACAGACCACAAACGATGACTGGGCTGGCTGGCGCAGTCAGAAGGACAGCTCACCGAGTCTTGTCCCAGGCCAAAGGCTCTGGAGGTCTTATGATTGCAGGACAACCTACACCAGAAACTCACCCTGAAATTTTGAAAACCAATGAAATACAACCAGGCATCACTTCTGAAGAATTTTCATTGAGACGAGAGCGACTCGCATCCCTCCTCCCTCCTGGGGGGGTTGCTGTTATTCCAGCAGCCCCCCAAGTGTTCATGGCAGGAGTCATCCCATATCCTTATAGACAAGACGCAGATTTTATGTACTTAACCGGCATTGCTCAGCCGCAATCTATTGCTGTTATAGACTGTCACAGCAAGTTAACATTATTTGTCCCTGATTCTGATCCTTGGCGGGAGCAGTGGGATGGCAGTCGAGTCAATGTGAATGCTGCTATTGATTTCTTCAATGCTGATGAAGCGTATACTATATCAGAGATGCAGCATAAACTACCTAATATCATTTCATCTGCAAGTGCCATAGTTTGTGACCCTGATAGGCCAACAGAGTCGAGTTCTCTTCATGCACTTTTGAAGGAGGCCTCAGATTCTGGTCGACTGCAACGACTGAGGCCAGTCCTGCATAAAATTAGATGGATAAAGTCTGCTGCTGAGCTTGATTTGATGAGTAAAGCATCTACGATAGCTGCCGAGGCAATGATAGAATGCATGAGGGTATCCAAAGGAACTTTTGTGCTGGAGCATACCTTGGCATCGCTTTTTGAATTCAAGTGCAAATCTTCTGGGGCTCATCGGATGGCCTACCCACCAGTGGTGGCAGGAGGGTCGGATTCATGTACTATTCACTATTCTCGTAATGATAAAAAAGTCAGTGCCGGTAATTTCTTAAAGTTAGATGGAGGATGTGAGCTGTATGGTTATTGTAGCGATGTGACACGGACATGGTCAGTTGGAGGTAGATATTCTGCAGCACAGCGTGACTTATATGACATAGTATTAAGCGTGCATGTGTCATGTCTAAAAGCCTGCAAACCAGGCACAACTCTTAGAAGTTTACACCATTTGAGTATAGAATTGCTTGCAGATGGGTTGAGCCAGCTGGGTATCTGCAAGGGCATGTCGAGTGATGCCATAGCATCAGGAGTCATTCGTACTTTTTATCCACATTCAATAGGCCATTGGTTGGGTCTTGACACTCATGACAGTAGTACTGTATCTCATGACAAGCAGTTAGAAGCTGGAGTTGTGTTAACCATAGAACCAGGGTTGTACATTCCCAATGAACCTGGTAGGTATGGACTGTTCGCTGGGCTGGGAGTGAGAATTGAGGATGTTGTGGCAGTGACACAAAGTGGGGCAGACGTTCTTTCTGGAAGAGTTCCAATAGATATAGAAGAAATACAAAGAGTCATATGTAACTAGTAGAGCACTTGTTTACTCCATTTTCTGACTCATCGTCGCGCCTGCATGCATTGTACGTGGCGCATGCACTCACTTTAAGTTCATGCACCCATCTGTCATGCGTGAGAAATCTATTAGGGATTCTAATGTTGGAACAGAGGATTTAGATGAGGCAGGCTGGACTGCTGTAGACGTCGTGGATGAGCTCCTCTTGGGTTCCGAAGAGTATGGTTTCATGGGCCTGGAAGTCTTAGAGTCAAAATCTCTTGGAGGAATATTAGTTTCACCTGATCAAGAGAGAAATATGGATGATTCAAACCTAAAGAAGGAGAAGAAAAGGAAAAGGAAGAGTCCAGTGGAAGGGGGCAAGCAAGAGGGACTGCAAGCCCCAATAGCACAAGAACCGGCTTCTGGGAAGGTTGCAAACAAGACAAAGAAGAGAGAAGTTGAAGCTGTAGACCAGCCAGACCATAGAGCCATAGTAGATCCAGTTGATACTTCAGCTTGGAAGCCGCTAGATTTGCATTCAGCTATTGAAGCTGCACTGGGCAACCTACAGTTTTCGTCTCCGATGCACATCCAATCTGAATGCATTCCAGCTGCTGTAAGGGACAAGAGAGATATCATAGGTGCAGCACAGACTGGTTCTGGTAAAACATTAGCTTTTGGGTTACCCATCATTCATACTTTGTTGATGCAGGAGGGGGTGGGAGGGCAAGAGAAGATGAGAGCACTCATTTTGGCTCCAACTCGTGAACTTGCACTTCAAGTGACAGAGCATCTCAGCTCAATAGCTAGACCCTGCAGAATATGGGTCATACCTATAGTTGGCGGCATAAGTGCTCAAAAGCAGGAAAGATTATTATCAAGGAAGCCACATATTGTGGTGGCTACACCTGGGCGTTTATGGGATTTCATGAAATCTGGTCACGCGTATTTGACAGATCTTTCAGGCCTCTCATTTCTTGTCATAGATGAAGCAGATAGAATGATACAACAGGGACACTACTCTGAGCTATCATCAATCGTAGACACTATTAAAGGTGAGGTGGAAAGGAGAGACAAGTATAATTTCCAAACATTCATCTTCTCAGCCACATTGACACTTCCAGCATCGTTAAGAAAAAGGCTTCGTAAGGGAGGCGGTGGTGCCAGCGGGAGTGCTAGTCTAGAAAAACTCATTGACACTCTGCCATTCTCTTCAAAGGCAAAACCAAAGATTGTCGACTTGACATCTGATAGACGGATAGCAGATAAGATCAGCGAAGCTGTCATTTCTTGCCCTGAAGATGAAAGAGATGAGTATCTGTACTGTTTGCTGACAAAATATCCAGGTAGGACAATAGTATTCGTGAATGCCATATCATCAGTCAGACGGTTGGCTGCTCTTCTTAAACTGCTAGGTCTTCCAGCAGCTCCATTACATGCTGGAATGCAGCAACGTCAGCGCTTGAAATATTTGGACCGCTTCAAAGAAGATGACAATGCAATCCTTGTCGCTACAGATGTTGCAGCACGTGGTTTAGACGTCAAGAATGTGAAATGTGTGGTGCATTATCAGATACCAGCATCTGTGGATACATATGTGCATAGGTGTGGTAGAACAGCCAGAGCAGAAGAAGAAGGTATAGCTATTGCACTGGTCGTTCCAAAAGAGTCGCCACGATTCCTAGCCCTTCTACGGGCTCTGGGCAATGAAAAAGGGCTTCCAGACTTCTCTATTGATGGGACTCTAATCAAGGCTGCTAAGAAGCGTGTGCGGTTGGCTGTCAGACTGGATGAGTTGGTGCGGAAACACAGTAAAACAAACGCTGACAATGCCTGGAAAAAACGTAGTGCAGATGAGCTTGGGATTGAGTTGTCAGAGGATGATGAAGAGGAGGTGAAAGGCAAACGGTACATCAATGGAAAACTTCAGAGAAACAAATCTGCAAATGCCAGAAAAGTGGATGAGGAAGCATCGGCAGCGAGGCTCAAAATGGAACTGGCTGAGCTTCTTGCACTACCCTTGCAAGCCAGTTTTAGTAGGAAATACATTGCTGGAGGCACAGCTAAAGCACTTACAGTAGGTAATGATATTGCAGCGAATGTGAAAGGCGCAGTTGCCATGGCTGAACGGCAAGTTGTGAGAGTTGCACTCACGAAATCAAGTACTCTGAGTAGAAATAACAAGTCGCAGACTGTTGCTCAGCGGAAGGCTGCAGCACTCCAGTCGGCTCTTGATAAGAAGATTCTTCACAAGCAACAGAAGGCACATAAGAAGAGATTGACAGTCATATCTCCGGCTTATGGAAGAGATCTTTCAGGGCCAGACGCTCTGCAGGCTTTCAAGCTCAAGATGTCATCTAAACAGAAATCTTAATGAAGCAAGAATTTGAAAAATATTTGGAACCTTTATTGTGTGTCACCTCCATTGCTCCGTTTTCGTGAATGCCATACATTCCCTTTACTGCTGCTTGGTCTTGCAGGCGTCAATGTATATTTCTGAGGGTGTCTTCTTGCCAAAACGAGCATGTATGCATGCTCGCTCACGACTTGTTTTGCAGGATTCATAATTTTATTCACAATATCATCATCATAAGATGTCCATATAGCAGGTGGAGCTATATAATTATCCTCATCATTGGAAGAAATTTCAGTAAATTCTGAAATATCTAATGCAGCCTGAGTCGTTCTGCAAAACGCTTGATAATGCCCTCCAGCCAAACCACCATAATGATTTGCCACGGCAATAACATCATAGGTGCATTCCTCGGTGGTATGAGGGCTTTCCAAGCTCTGATATGGCTGTAGCGATAGGCCCTCCAAGGGAAATGTGACAGTTCCCGTCAACTTATCTGTTGCCCCATTATTCTTCTGCTTAAAACGATTCAAACTCAGCAACAACACAGGGGGCAGTCTGAAAACTCTCAAGTGTTTGCTAGCACTCGTTTTTTCAGCACATTTCTCGCAGTCAAATGCTTCCCCTCCCTCCATTTTCTCCTCAGATGCAAACGCTGACAGGCAGTCTTGAATGGTGGTAGAACTGCCATTCAAAAAGGAAGGTTTCAGCCATGCATTTTTGGCAGGCTCTCTCACTAATGGGAGGCTAAGGCTGAAAAATGGCTCATACATCGTAAACCGGCCCTGGCATTTGCTGCACACCACTGAACTTTGTAACTGTCCAGCAAATAGCTTGGTTATGAGTGAGCTTTCTTTAGATAAATATGTTTGCCAATGCCTTTCAGCCTTTCTAGCTTCTTCATTAGATGGTTCTTCATCCACATCCATTGCACATACATCATCTTCTATTTTAAGATCCTCATGAAGTAAGTGCAGCAGTGTTACCAACAGCTCTTGACAATCATGTTGGCCTCCATTCAATAAGTCATCTGCATCTGGAAAGCGGCGGAAGATTTCAAAGAATTTTGCAGGATCCACAACTGTCGAAGCTGGAGAGACAAAAAGTTCTGTGACGAGATACCTAAACGCATCTGCTAAATCGCCTTTCTTTGGTCTTTCCTTTGGTTTACTATCTTCAGAGGGCTCCTCAACAGGATCTGATGACTCCTGAGGCTCCAGTGTTACTTCCATGGCCTCGCTAGCACTAGCTCTTGCCAGTGCTGCCTCATGCACGTCTAGCGCCCCTACTTCAGGAGTTATTGGCATGGCTCCTGTCCCCTTTGCCTTTTCTAACAAATCTGGAATCAGAGATAGGGCCAGTGCTGGACACCATCTCAAGCACTGTATAGCCGCGTTGATAAAACAGGTATTTCCAACATTCTTTAATCCAATGGCACCCCCTGGAAGCATGGGCCAGCTTACTGCTTGTTGAGGTGCCTCAAGGGGTATGGCAGGCGAAATGGGAATGGAAAGCGCATCATCTATATTTTTCAAGTCTGTTTGTGAAGCGCTCTTAGATCTGCTCAGACCTTTGAAGAGAAGTGATGTCCAGGAGCGACTTCTACCATGCTGGGCGATGGCAATCGTCTCCCCAAGAGGAAGCATTTTTGACGGACTAAACTTTCCAGGAAGGGGAGGCTTTTCCGCATTTTTGACAATCCTGCCATTTGAATCATCTACATCGCTAAACTCCAAAGATGACCCCGTCGATGCAGAGAAACTCGTTTGCCCCCCCTCACCCCGTGTGACAGGAAGGTCAACCAGGATTGGAGGGTGAACTCTCCTGTGACGACTGGATCGTTCGGGCGAGGGAGAGGGCGTGTCATCAATTATGTCATTTTTAACATCCATGATGTTTGGCCTGCATCCAATCGCGAGTTCTTCTTCACTTGAGTTCAGTGCAGCTAAAGACATGGTTCTCAAGGGTACGAATCCATTGCTTCGATAGGCTACCGGCAGAATGCTTACAAGTCTATTCAAAAGCCTTTCCTAATCATGCGACGATATCGACCAGTGTATCTACTCTAACGTGAAGCATACAATAAGCAATCAATGATTCCTCAAACCTTTGCCCTGAGATATTTCTACACTTGCGAGCATTTGTTAAAATGTCGGTATAGAGTCCGCACTATTTACTCGATAACAAAATATCCATGACCAGCGCAGCATCAACTTCCTCCAGAGCATCAATGGGATGCTGGGATCCTCTCTATGAATTTGGCCAACCAGGATGAAAGATGCTCTAGTGAGTTAAGACAGGACCATGAGTTCTTTTGGAGTGCATATTTAGCATATTGCCAAGGATGATCTTTAAATCTAAACATTGTGCCGCAATCCTTGGTCATACAAATTGTAGTTGGCAGGTGGTGTATAGCTGACCTTGCAAGTCTACCAACTACGTGAGTTCGGACGTCAAAGAATAGTGTTCATTTTTCAACCTCTGTCGTTCATGAATTCATGAAGATCCTTTGTAACAAGAATATCAACTCAATATTGCTTGAAGATGTTCAAGCCTCTGAGAACGTCTCTGATCACATAAAACGGGCTGCCCGAGATGCAAGTAAAAGTGGCCAGATCGAATGGCAGCTGTTAAAGACGATTGTGTTAAGGATTGGTTTGGATGGTGAAAAAAACTATCAGCTGCATCAGGTGAGAATCATAGATATTCAACACCAAACGTACATGCATTTCTGACGCTGTCAAGTGCAGGTGTGTCGAGGCAGCAATGTAGTGGTACCAGAACGGCCTAAGTCAAGCTCAAAGCCTGCTGAACTGCAGTCACATTTGGATAAGCTTGCAAGGCAGCTAGAGGACAGAAAGTATGCGGAAATGGTAAGAGATGTCACTGCCCAGGAAGCAGCTGCCAGAGATAAAGTTGGCTTGTCATCATACAAGAAGCAAATATCATTTGGAGTACATATTATAGCCACAATGGGTGCATTCTATGCCTTTGGACATGTATCTGCGTCATCCTTCACTGATAAAAAGTCTCTGAAGCCTCTTTTTGGCCTTGTACTCATGATTTTGGCCCTGTTATTAGAAACCACTCTGTACATAATTAGGACGACGGTACCACCGTCTCTGCATTTGGCTGTTGAGAAAAGGGCCAAGAGAGATAGTGTAGCAAGAAAGAAAGACAGCTAACTTAAATTTCATTTAAAACTGCCATGGTACAAAACATCTATGCATATTTGCTATCTCCAATAATATGCCCACCAAAGAATGGGGCAAGTTCCAAAATAGTTTGGCCATACTCCACTGGCTCGCCGTCATCCAGCACAAACCTTGCAATCTCACCTGCTTGTGGCGACTCAAGCGGCCAATATGTACCCATTTGCTCAATGAAGGCCAAAGTCTGTCCCTTCTTAACACTGGCTCCCTCTTCAACAACCGGACCCTTTCCAACCTGTTTGCCTTTCACATATCTGCCGCGCCTAAAGATGCCAACCTTGTTAGCAGTGACAGGGACATGTGATTCATTCTCAGATTCATCATCGGACTCTGTGAATGTTGCTGACGCTGCTGATGCTGCTGATGCGTATTCTGATGCTGGAGATGCTGAAATTGGAATTGGTGCAGGTGATACTGGAGCAAAGGCGGGAGCCGCAGCAGCGCTGATACTACGCCGGACCTTCATCTTAAACCCACCCATTTTGAGCTGGACTTCGGCAATATCAGTCTCATCACAAAGAACTGAGAGGAAGGCCTCCACTTGCTGAGGGGTAAGTCCAGAATCATCCTCGAATTCGTCTTCTTCTTTCATTCTCTTCTCCTTCTTACCTACAGTCGGAGGTGGAAGCAGTGAGGGCTGAGCTCGTCCAATCAAGTGCAATTGTCAAAAGTTACGCCAAACTATTTCGAAACAAAACTCACCAGACTTCATCTCATTGTCAATTTCGGCCTCCGCTATCTTGGTGCCCCGTGCCAGCATCTTGCGACCAGCTGAAGCTTGCAATTTTGTCAACCTCTGAGTCCCTAAACGACAGTTGATAACGCTCATGTGAGCATGCCTTGATGTGACGAGGGCTTGTTGTGCTCCGACAAACGCCATGCTGATTAAACTCTCGGGAAGGAAAAGTTATGATGCAAGAGGTAAACTTGTGGCTAGTTGAAGATTTGCTATTTTCGGCACGTATGAAATTAAAATCAACCTCTTCTAAACACAGCTATTGACCCATTTTTACAATCTGTCAGCTGCTTGACACTCACGATCGATCGCGAAAACGCTAGCTGTGACTTCTCGTTGTTTTAAGCTCGAGAGTATTGGTACGCAAATAGTTTCTCCTTTACATTCTAGTAACTGAACAATTGACTAAAGAAGAATGGATGGTGCCAAAGGAGCTAGAAAGTCTACCAATAAATCGTTCAAGCGGCGGCATGCCGTTGAAAAGATTACTCGGGAGAATGTGTCTAACTTTGCCAGTGGAGACCAGGATGACTTCAAATATATGCTTAAAGAAATGTCAGACTACCAAGAGGAGAACACGCATACATCTGGTGGGCCGCACGGCCGGGAACCTGCCCAAGCGGTAGACGCAGGAGCACAACATACAAAGAAGAAGCGAAGGAAAAAGCGACTTACTTCTTCTCTACGTACTTTAGAGGCCATCCGAGAAGTTGCAAAGGGTATAAGTAATAAATCAGCATCTGTACAGGCAGAATGGCTCGGGCAAAAGTATTCAAAATGGACCGGGGATGCTTCGTTGGAACACACTGGCATCAAGGCTGATTCAATTATTGAGCTGGCACACCATGGGAGTTGTCTAGAGCCAGCTTTGATATCAGCATTCCCAGACTGGAAAAGTACATTCTGCAAGTCATCAGTCAACACTCAGCCAGGCAACCCAGGACTATTGTTCATTTCAGGTGCGGCAATAAGCGCTTGCGACATGATCAAAGTCTGTCCCAGATTGAATAAATTGAGAAAGATAGCTAAATTATTTGCAAAGCATATAAAGCAATCAGAGCAAGAAGACTTATTGAGGGATACGGTAGTTGGCTGCGGAACAGGAACCCCACATAGGATACATGCACTCATTGACAAGGGAGCCTTGCATCTAGATGAGTTGAAACTGATTGTTTTGGACGTTAGGATAGATGCAAAACAGATGGTCACCTTACTGGACGCTCAAGACATTCAGAGAGACTTTTGGACGCTGTGGGACAAGCACCTGCGACCTCTCGTGGAGAGAGGAGTTGCCAGGGTTGCACTGACAACCCTTGAACCTTTGCACTAAGAAAGTAAATGAAATATGTTCGAATGTAAACGTGCGCCTGTAGTGTCATTTTAACGATGTCAACTCACACTTTTGAGTGAACTGCCTCTTTCCATTGAGTGAGGTGGCCTCACGAGAACGCAAGAAAGAAAGGCCTCTCGAGTGAGGCCACCTACAGAAACGCGGGTGGACTCCTGTAGAACACGTGCGGGCAGTATCTAAATAGAATATGTAGAATCTTGAAACTCTTTCGCCGATTTTTCCACAGACATTACATCGATTGTAAGGGTAACTCATTTTAAAGCGACTACGACGCTAGACGGCAAAACAATCAATGACCGACACTTGACCTTGCGAAGCCTTTGCCTTTAATAAAGACTTTCCCCCATGGAAACACACAAAGCAAGCGTAACCTGCTGGGGTTCCAAGGTGGTACATGATGTCGATATTATTGAAAAGGTCTCTTGTAGCCAACCCATGCCTCGCCTGACTCAAAAGGCCAGCCCTTCAGCTCATCGCCGATTTGGCTCCTGGTTTGGTTCCTCGGAGAAGTTTCCTATGAAGCCTGAACTATTGGAAGATCCAGATATGGAATCACCCCTGAAAACAGATGATTTTACGGTAGAAGAAACCAGGGAGAAGAAGAATGTAGACAGGAAGACTCGCACCTGGGCTCTGAACCGACTTTCCGTTGCCAGGCGGATTGCTCCTGTGGATGCTGAGTCACCTCTTCTCAGTGCCTCTTCGGCTGAGGACTCACCCCCATCAAGCCCATTGGGGGACACGGAGGCAGTTGTCGTTGTCGCAGCAAAGGGATTACCATTACAGCAAAATCCAGCGTATAGACGGATTTGGCAGAGCATAGTAGCTGGGAAGAAGATTGATGTGGTCGATAGGCAGGTTTTTGAGACCATCAGTTCAGAAGTGACACTGAAAGATATAGTTCAAAAAGTAGTGGATCTGAAGGCTATGAATCCCATCTCAATGGCCCTTGATGACTGTCTACACCAACTGGATGGTAGGGCGGTTGCTGCGCTGATGAAGGACCTGGGCCGTCACGGACTCCCTCATAGGGCTGCTGAGTTATTTGATTACCTAAGAGGCTTACCAAAAAACCATGCATCATACCACTTGGCAGATCTGTATACTTACACCACAGCTATCAGTCAATGTGCCACAAAGCATCAAATAAGGAGAGCTTTAGACCTGGTTGCTGAGATGAGATCGCGAGGATTGTCGGCGAATATTCATACATACTCAGCTCTCATGTCTGTATGTGTGAAGAGCAATGAATGTGATCTAGCTTTGGATGTGTATCAGCAATTACTTGAGGAGCGCATTTCACCAAATGCCGTGACTGCAAACATTCTGATTGATGTGCATGGCAAACGTGGCAATTGGGCTGCTACGATCAAAGTGCTGGAGGATCTCCAAAAGAGTGGGACAATTCCCGAGGCAAGGACATTCAATACTGTGATTGCTTCCTGTGCAAGGTGTAACCAAGCTGATGCTGCAAATTCTGTATTTGAATCCATGTTGACGGCTGGTGTCAAACCTACAGTAACAACATTCACGTCTCTCATCAGTGCATTCGGCAGAGTGGGACGGGCGGAAGAAGCCATGGCAGCTTTCCAAAAGATGGGAAGATACAGTTGTCAGCCTAATGTTATTACTTATTCTAGTTTAATCAGCGCTTGTGAAAAGGCTGGGGAGGTTGGATTGGCTATGCAGGTGTTTAATGAAATGAATGCAAGAGGTTGCAAGCCCAATATCGTGACATACAATGCGGTCATTGGAGCCTGCGCCCAGGTTGGTGACTGGAGAGCTGCTGAGAAATTTGCAGAATCGATGCGGAAGGAAGGCTGCAGGCCCGATACGGCCACTCAATCTGTTCTCATTGCAGCATACGAACGGGGGGGTCAGTGGCAGTCTGCTCTTTCATTGTTTGAACGTATGTTGCAAACAGGCTTTAAAGCTGACGCGTCTGTCTACTGCAGTGTCATCGAGGCCTTATGGAACAGCGGAATGAATGCTGCGCAACTTAGGGCTGCACAATTGTTTCTGTCTGCAAGAAGTCAAGGGGTCATGAGGTCTTCACACACTGCTATTGTCGCTCATACATATGGGGCTGCGTTCTTGGCAGTAGTTGCATGGTTGAAAGACATGCAGGATGCAACATTTGAGTACGTTCCTCTCAGTTTGGTGGCAGGGAAGCACTGCAGAGCCGGCTCTCCTTTCAAGGCCATTAAACAGAACCTAAAGGCTGCTTTTATCGCATTTGATGTTCCTGTCAGCATCCATGCGACTGCCGAAGGTGTGCTTGTTGAGGCCTTGCAGCTGTCCAAGGTAAGAGCTTGGTTGCATTCTCCAAGTGCGGGAGCCATGCTCAGCATCTTGATACATAAGCATGTTGGATTGCGATCACCATCTGCCTGTGGAGCACTTACAGCTCTTGATGCTGCATCCTCTCATAGATGTGGTGAAGCTTACGCTGCTGTAGCTGAATTTGAGTCTTCCTTGCCTAGAATGCGCGGCCTTGTTGATACGGAGACACTAGTAACACGCCAAGCGATGCTTACCTACATAATTTCGCTCAATTCTGCCCTCACCTTGAGTGAAGAAGGTATCCATGATGCATTGCAACTTTGTGATAGGTATCTTGCAGCAGTGTCTACCATTCCTCCGGGCTCGGAAGGAGCCTATGCCTCTGCTTTGTTGTTGCTCAGTGCACAGCAGGTTGGAGGGGTTAATGAGGATGTCCTACTGAATTTGGCAGACTTTGCACACACATCAGTCTCTCATATTGCGCATGCACGTCAAAATATTGTCACTGCCCTGCAAGAAAACATCTCGGCAATTTCTGCACTGCGGGTCTTGCAGTTATATATTGAGAGGCTTGGAGGCTGCGAGCCTTTGTGCGAGTTGAACAGAACCGTTTTCGTGGCGGCTGCAAATCTGGCGGTGTCAATTGTTGCTTTCCCGGCCCTCAGTATTTTTCCTGCTTCCGTTCTGGCTGCAGCATGCTTGGCAAAAACAAGAGCGAGATTTGGTATGCTGCCTTGTTGGCCTTTGTCGCTGAGGATGCTTACTGGCTATGACATGAATCCAGGAAGCAGGGTTTCCCATGCAGCCAGAGCACTTGATATTTTGGGGCTGGTTAAATAGGAAAACCTAGTAAACTCAAAAAATATTAATTTTTTCCCTTTGCACTAATACTTATTATAAACAGTCTCTCCTTTGATTAAATGGGGTCTGGTTATCAACCGATACCTTGTAAGAGAGTTAAGCATTCTTTATTTTTGTTCTCTGCTGTTGTCTGGTTCTTCTCAAAATTGCAGTTTTCAGCACCATCACAGATGCACATATCACTACAACAATTGTTGCTCTAGAAACAAATTGTTCATGCTGTAGATTGCCAACTGGAACTGCCCAAATTTGCAGAGGGTCCATGTCTGCCTGATGCACAGTCCATGCCTCGCCACACTTTGTAAAAACAAAAGGTTCTGGTAGGGAGACTTGTTTGTATTCTGATCTCCATGTGCTGACCCCATTCTGTGGTATGGGGTAGCGAGCATGCACATCGACTTCTAATTGATGATCTTCAGCAACATGGACGATTAAACAAGAAGGCTCGCTATGGTTTTCTATACTTTCCAAGTTAATAGTACCAATGAGTTCCACCTTTGGTCCCTTTCTCAGCAATTCGTTGTTTTGAAGCTGGTAAATATCAGCAAAAAGGATGCTAGGCAGAGGCTGTATGAGGGCAGCGACTCGGCACCCTTGCTTGACAGCCAATTGGTCCACAGTGTATGACAGAGTTCGATGTGCGCCGCTTCCATGAAGGGCCACTTTGGCTATTGGATTTTCAATCTCATTTCGAGTTGTGTATATAGACTCTCCTATGAGACGTTCGACAGCTTGTTGAAAAATGGCTGCTTCTTTACAAGCGATCAATTCAACGGAAACAAGAAGTGCCAGCAGTATCCTGAGCATTGCGTTTTTCATGACATCATCGAATCAATTTCATTTTAATGGGAGCAAAAACAGGTGTGGCCTTCTACTCCAACACTATCATTATTGCAAGGTTTCGAAACCTAAGCTTGCACAAATTTAATTGCCGAAAGACAGCTTTCCCTTAAGCAATCAAAGCGAACATTTTGTCTTTTTCTAGTAAAGTGCTATCAATCATGGTGCTTCTAAGGAGTGAACGGAGTACTGCCGAGGCTAAGTGTAGAAGTCAACAGATTGTTCATCAAACATTGAGCTGGGCAGCTCGGGAGCAGTGCATCCATTGCCTTAAAGAAGACTTTGATGAGGACTTTGGGACTCGCACCCTTGTTATGTGCGACTGTTGTGGAGATCTTGGGACGCACATAGGGTGTTTGGCTAAGGAGGATCATCTCTTAAACCTTTCTCAAGCTGCAGTCGAGTCACCATCTTTCCAGTGGTTTTGCTCTGAAAGCTGCTCCAATATCTCCAAGGCCCTGACAGACGCCACAGGGGTCAAGCAAACTGTCTCAAGCGGTTATACATTTGAAATCATTCGCTACTCTGAGACTTTCAATCTCTCTCAGAGGGATATTGGAGCTGCAATTAAGGTCCTGCATGCGGCCTTCTCTCCTGTTAGATGTGAAAATGGGCAGGAGCTGATAGAAATGATATGCAGAGCTTATGAAAGCCCAGAATCTGCTAGTGACGAGGCCGAGCTCTATGACTTTACAGGTTTCAGAGTGGCTGTCATACGCAAGCATGCAAGTATAGTGAGCGTGGCTCCTATTCGAGTTGTCGGTGCTCTCTTTGCAGAGGTTCCCTTCATCGCAACAATGGACGGTTACCGCCGTGAAGGAAACTGCCGCAGACTCTTGGCTGCAATTGACAGATTTTTAAAGAAGCTTGACGTAGAATGGCTTCTGTTGCCAGCGGTTCAAGATGCTCATTCTATGTGGACTAAAACCTTTGGGTTTGAGGAGTTCATTGGAGACGATGCTGAGCTTGCAAAGAGCAGGGTCTACATGCCAGAGGATTCAATATTGCTAAGAAAAAAAGTGGGCACCATCAATACACAATCCTCGCAGAAAAGAGTACGTTTTGAACCAGGGGCGTACACTGAGAGTATGTTAGACGATGAGCCTTCCTCAGCAACAGCGGCAGCCAGAGGGGCAGAGCCAAACAGCAGCGAGATGTCCATTGAGGAAGAAGAAGAAGAAGAAGAAAAAGAAAGCCTTGATGAGATGGATTTGGTTCAAGAGGATGCCTGCATTCACTGCTGGACCAAAAGCTCTAAGAAATGGCATGAGGTTGAAAATCTAGGCACCCTCTGCAGCAGGTGCAATTCTCACCTCAAGACAAAAGGTGACCTCCCTCAGGAGATGCCAATGGACACCACAGTGGATCGACAATGCCTAAATTGTTCGTGCATTGACTCCAGAAGGTGGTTCAAAATAGGTGAGGGGTGGGAGTGTGGCTCCTGTGGTCGGTACCGCCAAAGATATAGAGAGAGCCGCCCTGCAAGGCTGTTCAAGAAGCCATTGCCATCTAGCTCCAAAAAGACGATACCGACGCCTAGAACCCCACATATTATTGAGCCTGGCATTGCAACCAGGCCAAGATACCTCCCTGGCATGACTCCATTGTCAGCCCGAGTGACAAGTGAACCTTCTCTCGCCTCCCATATCCATTGGCCGTCGTCAAGTACGCCTCAGGACTATGCTGACTTGAAGTGTCAGAGAAACATGAGGAAGGAAGCTTGCTGCAGCTTGATCGTCTCCCAGGCTTACCTTAAATCTTATTCAGAATTTGAAACATTCACTGCAGCATCAGCTAGAGCAGCGGCCCAGGAAAATGCTTTGGAGGAGAGGGCAGCACTTGTGTTGCGGGCCTATGCTGCAGAGGCAAGACAAAAGGCATTGCAAGATAAAATTCATCAGCTGGAGGCCCACTTTGCAGAACGCATTATCTGTGAATCTGACTCGCCTTCGTTCGAGGACCCCTTTGGAGCTCTCAATCAGATCCTAGGGTAATACTAGTGTTATAGTAATGTAATTACATGGAAAGTTTCAGACATCTCAAGTACTTCTTGGGAACTTCTTAATTTCTTGCCATTCATTCACTCTCAAATTTTCTGCTGCAGCCTTGTCTAAAACCCACGACAATTTGCTGGGCCGTACAAGCTGAACTGGCAGTGCTCCAGGCAGACTTTGGACCTCCAAGGCTCTCTGAACTACCTCTGCCTTACTGTCTCCCAATGCAACTATGGCAACTTCTTTTGAAGCATTAAGAACAGGCATAGTGAGGGTAATGCGTTCAGAAGGAGGTTTTGGTGAGGATTTAATGGGGAGCACCCATGTGGAAGTGCACGTGTGAGCGGTCTCTGGGCTGTTAGGGAACAAGGAGGCGACATGTCCATCTGGCCCAACACCCAACAGAACCAAATCAATGATAGGAAGCCCTTCAGGTGTTCTTGGGAGTGTGGAAGCTGGGAGGTCCAACAAGAGTCCAGCATAATGTGTGGCAGCATGCTCCACTGGCAGACCCTCCCTAATAGCGAGCACTTGAGATGCTGGGATAGGCAACTTTCTCAATAGTGCCTCATATGCAGCTCCATAAGTGGAATCTGGTGAGGAATGTGGCACGTTGCGCTCATCAGCAAAAACAATCGTCCATTTGCTGTAATCAATACCTGCGCGTCCTATCAAAGCTGTCTGTAAGGCGCGCAGAAGGGAGCCCCCAGACAAAGCAATGACGAAGGCACCATGACTGTTGATAGCCGCCTTTGATGCATCCTCAATCATGGCTCCTAGACCAGAGGCCGCTTCACTGTCATTCTCATAAACATTAACCGTCACATCAAGTTCTCCAGCGGGATACTGGAAGTAGAGAGGGTGAATGTCGATGCCAGGACCCTTGGACGTCGAAAGTGGTGCCACTGTGTCGCTTGTCATTAAATGACCTCCCATCGCTGGTGGAATTCCTTCAGTCCACCTGCATTGTCATGAATTGTGAGAAACGCTTGAACACTGCTGGATTGAGCAGCTCTGCATAATGAGATTCGCACCTGCTGACTGGAATGATATTCACTGCTGGCGATGGAGACTTCTTGTTGCTACTATCAATTGTTGTACCGCTGCCGGTCTTGGCGGAATTCGTTTGCTGCACGGGTTGTGCCTTGGCAACAACAGCGATGCGGCTGCTGTTCACAGATTGCCTGGCTTCGCCAGTTCTAAAACTGCTGTTGAAAGTCTGCTTGGGTAAATATGAAGCCATTAAAGCTAGAAAATGGTATATATGTGCTTTCAAGTGCAGAATTACTGAGACTTTCAAGGCAAATCTGATTGTTCAATCCCGTTCTTGAGTTGAACAAATCTTGAAATGTCTAGGGAAAGTAAACTATACGGGCAATGCCTGGTGGGTTCGGTATATTTTGCTTGCATTTGAAGTCCAGTGCATATGACCGCACGAGCCAAAGATTCATCAAGACACGTGTCCACAGTCTTTGCTCTCAATTTGCAGACTTACAAGCTGCATAGGGCGATAAATTTTTAAAGGGATTTTGAGGGTTTGATGGATGTATCATAAGCAAGCACTCTCACTATATTGATATGATGGCAGACTAGGCTAGAGGGGGCAGTGCCTGTTGATAGGCACTATCCTTGCATCAAGGGGGATGAAAGGGAAGAACACTGAACACAGTTGGATAGGTTATGGTGGTACCATTCTCAACAAAAAAAACACCAGCTACCAACTGAGAAAAGGTACACTAAAGTCATAGTGCGTGGAGGATGTAACAAGGTTTCGGATCGTCTTCACATGGATTGAAAGCTTGGCATTGGTTGACCAAACTCGAGGCAGCTTCACCTCATCCAAGAGCCTGCCAGTTTTGCCAGTTTGCTCTCAAGAATTCACATTTCTATGAATTGGCTGGTGCATTCAAAATTCAAATTCTTAAGATTAAATTACCCTTAAAGAATATTTCAAGATGGCCGCTTCACTAAGTGCGGCAGCTCTGGCTGAAGCAAAAGAAGTATACACCAACAAAGACATGGAGATATCAGTAGAGTCCCCTCCAGAAGGTTTCTTTTGCAGGTTAAAGATGAAAAGCAAGGTAAATTTCGAAAATGCGGCAGCCCTGACAAGGTTGGCTACAACCCTCCAATACCTACTTACCATGGTCATTTTATGGACAGGTCCCACTCTCACCAGAGGAAGTTTTTGATATATTGGCAGATACAGAGGACGTCTCATTTTTTAGATCGATTAAAAAGATCAAAAGCAGAAAGATTTTGAAGGATGATGGCGTCAGCCGCACAGCTGAAGTCGAACAGGTGGCACGTTGGCAACTGGGCTTTCTCAGAGGCCACTTCAGTATGAAGTTACATATTCACCAGCAACGGGATGACAAGACCATTCACTTCAAGCTAGCTCATCCAGGTGGCTTCATGAGAGATTTCACCGGCAGCTGGAAAATATCCCCTTACAGTACCGGTTCTCATGTGGCTGTGGGGCCCCTTGAAGCAATCAAAGCGGCGCTGATTCCGCAGGATGAGTACTCTTACTCCATGGTAGAATTAGAGCAAAGTGTTGCCCCCAGAAGAATGCCGCCTCCACCACTGGACAACATTATCAGAAGGATTTCTGCTTCACAGATCAAAGAGATCATGGAGGACCTTCAAAGGGAAGCCCTGCGCCGCAGAGTCAACGCGAAGACATTGTAATGTATGGATTGAAGTTCATATGTGGTTATTATGATATACTTTCTTATGATGTATATGTAATAAATTTATTCTTGGTGTCTGAGATTTGTTTACATCATCAATGCACTGGAAAGCACCACACCTTGATATGTGAGGGCTTTCAATGGACCTTGAGTACAGTATACATCCAGCCAGTCTGCACACGAATGGTGTGTTCGAAGGCGTATGTTTAAAATTTGGAAAGATAACTGTCAACGATATAGACCGATTGCAGGCTAACTGCCACCAGTAATTGAAAAGATACCTATATCCGCAACCATCACAGAAACTTGTCATTATATCTGCCCAGACTCTCCATTTATGCCATATATGCTTTTGTATCGATAATACATAACGTATTGCTATGTCGAATATTGAGTTTGACTTTTCCCAAGCTTTTAGAAACCTTCTTGGTACCACAGGGCGTTGCAAACAAGAGCCGGTCCAGTTGCATGACAAGGCCACAGTCGAACATTTCACGGAGAAAGACATGGTGGTGGCAGTTAAGTCCCCCCCTGATGGCTTCTTTTGCACACTCTCTATGAAGGGAAAAGTTCCTTTACCTCCAGAAGAGGTATATGAAATCCTTACTGATATAAACAATGTCTCTATATTTCGGTCTATCAAAAAGGTAAAGAACCGCAAAATCCTGACAGATGATGGAAGAAGATTGCGGGCTGAAGTGGAGCATCTGGCCAAATGGCAATTGGGATTCCTTAAAGGCACATTCACTATCAAGTTGCTGGTAGAACAGGATAGGCATGACAAGTCTATTAACTTTAGACTGTCAAACCCGAAGGGGTTCATGAAAGATTTCACGGGACAATGGCGAATTCGCCCGTTCACACAAGATGTATTGGACGAAGAAATTAACTGGCCAGGAAGGCATTGGGGTCCGTTTCATTCGCTGAAAACAGCTGTCCATTCAATCGAAGATAAAATGATGCAGAAAAAAATTGGTGCATCATTAGTGGAATTAGAACAGAGTGTTGCCCCCAAGTATATGCCACCCCCTCCCATCGATTCATTGCTTAGAAGGATAAGTGCGCAACAGATCAAGCACATTATGGATGATTTAAATAAGGAAGCTCAGCGTAGGCTCAAAATAAAAGCATAATGTATAAATGTTAACCCATTAAACCACCAAATAAGCCCTTCTGCTTCTGATCTGCCATCTCTACTGTAGGTAATTTCAGCAACAATGCTCTCTGTATGCTTGCTTTGTCGATGTGCTCTACCAACCCTTCTTTTAGAACTTCTCCTACCACTAGAACAGTTGCTGCATAGTTCTGAAGCAATAATGTGTCTGTCAGTGAGCCCTTGAACATATCTTTGTAAGTCCCTATGATTGCTCTTACTACCTCTGCCACTACATAGTAACCGGGAGAAGAACAAATTAGAAAAAGAAAAATCTTCGATTGCGACGAATTCAATAGAGACATACATGCCAATTCATTATATTCTCCTGTGCCGAGTGCAAAGAACAATAATTCTCCAGACGGTATCATGAAAATTCTACCATTCCTACGAGTAAAGGTATTAAATTTAGTAAACAGGTGCAGAAAATCAACTGCCGTGCCACAAAAGTAAATTCACCTACTTGTATCGACCGGTGTGCTCTGAGTCTTCAGGCGGTGGGGTGGGAAGATCGGAAAGAATATCATTAAAGGCAGCTCTAATCTCAGCTTTCTCTGCCTCTGAGAAGGAGTCATAGAATCGCTCAAACACTATTTGAGCTGCGTGCGAACTTATTAATAAGCACTGGACCCGACCACTATTCGACATTGTAATCAGAAGCCACTGCAAGGATATCAAAGACACTGCTTAAATTTAATTACTGATAGACTAGAAACCGGATTCATTCCACTACTCTGGGCACCATACTTTTTGTAACTGTATGCAAGTGTCTCTTTAAGATTTTTCCTCCTGCGCATGGGTCACTTCACCAGTGTGGGTGGCATGGCTTGTCGCTTCAGCCGAGACATCTGCAAGCCCTGCAATGTCAGGACTCATAGGAAAGTTGTATTTATCTGTGACCATGTCTTCAGATATCTGACCAGTCACTGGATCATACTGAACTGGCCATTTCCCACCAGGTTTCTTCACTTGGCCTGTCCTGCTATCATACCCTGTGCCTTTTTCATGACGAACATCCTGGTTTTCTACATTGCCTGAACCCCAATGAGTCCCATAGCCTGTATTTACAAAGGGTTTATCACCTCCCATGTCTCCACCACTACCTTGCAAAGCCGTGTAGCACCAAGGGTAGCTGTAAGCGGCTGAAAACTCTCAGAGTGAAGAATACTGTAAACCCACCTCCTCCCTCGCCGATAGATTGTCCAATTGACGACATAGCGTTTGTTCCAGAAACAAAATGTGGAATATCCAAAAAAAAGCGAAAGCAATAATAAGGTTCGGCCGACAACGGCTCGTTACTTTAGTATGCTGAGTCATGCAGAGGAGACCCCTGGCTACAAATGTGTCACATGATTTTTTGAGAAAATAAAACTGAATCTTCTTTGGTTCAAATATTATTTGCTAGTCTGCTCTGCGAGCCCTGCGGCGTACTGTGGTCTTCTCTTCCTCTTCCTCCTCCTCCTCATCCTCTTCAACAATTTCTGAAGTCTTTGAAGCTCCGTTTGACTTCTTGGTTGGAGATGAGGCACGCTTTGATGGAGATCGTGTTCTAGGAGCAGGACCATCTTCCTTCTTTGCTTTTCCTACCTCAACTTTTGTCTTTTCAGATTTCAAAATCTTGCGAGTCATTATGAGAGACGGCGGAAGCACGGCCAAAGCAGCGACAAGAGCAAGAATGATGAAGGGATTGCCCACCAAATACTCCTCAACGGGCTTGAGAGGCCCCGCAATTTGAGGAGGTAATTTTTCAAAGAGCGATGATACCAATACAACTGCTTTGGTTTTGAACGCTTCAAGCTTGTCTTCATTAGTTTGTCGCTTCTTCTCTTCCTCCTCTTCCTTTGCCTTTTTCTCGGCCGCAGCTGCCTCTTCAACTTCATGCTTAGGTCCCCAAGTCTTTGAGCGAATCTCAGCTGCTTCTTGAACACTGTTACTGACCACAACATTGTCAAAGAAATATCCCTCATCCATAGTCCAAATTTCCACAGCAACAGCTCCCACTGAACCAGTATGGGACAATGGCTCACTGTCTTCATAATAGTCAGGGTTGGGAATGTCTCTTGGCTTCCAAACACCTTTGTAAGCAGGATTATCAATCATTGGTGCACTCCATTTGCCTTTGTAGTCAGGGTTTGGCTTCTGGGGACGCTTCCATTCACCACATCCAGGAGCGTCTGCACATTTGGGGTTTGAAATCTTTGGTGGCTCCCAGTCTCCATCTTCTTCATCATCCCAATCTTCTGGCTTTGCTGCCTCCAGGTCATCGATTTCATCTGCTTCATCGTCCAACCACCCTTCTGGTTTTTCTGCATCCTCGTCATCCATCATCATTGGTGCATCTTCGTCCCAGTCATCTGGCTTGGATGCAGTTGGATCAGGTATTCTTGCCTCGTCAACCCAGTCTTCAGGCTTGGAATCATCTGGATCAGAGATCTCCTTTGGTGGGTTGAAAGGTGGCTCAAAGTCCTCAAACAAGGAACCACTCTTTTTCTCCACACCATCTATCAGCACTGCATAGGAGGAGTTACCTGGGTAAAGGATGGCTGTGTAGACATGAGTCAGGTCATCATCCTTGATTGCTGGTGGTGTCTTGAGGTGCTTTTCTTCAATCTTGCCAGTCAAAGGACTCTTGTGGCGAATGATGAGATGGACCTTGTTGGTTGAACCACATTTGTCAGGGCCAAACATGACAGTGTAGGGGGTATCCTCCTTGAGGTGGGCTGGGTCAAAGGCAGGATCAGCAGTGACAAACTTAAGGTAAGCACCACCACAAGTAAGCCCATCAGCAAGCTTTACATCATATTGGAGAACAAGTGGCTCAGTAGATGGATTGACAGGAGTGGGAAGGCCTGCAGTTAAGCCATAGTGACGAGCCTTTTGAGTGACCTGCAGGCATGATCAGACGAAGAAGTGGTGAGGAAAAAGCGGACTAAATAACTTTCAAACGCTCCGTACTAACCATAATCGCTTTGTCTTCTGAAAACTGATCCAAAGGGGCTTTCAAGTCAAATTTGCCTTCATACTTCTCTTCAGATGAGTGCAGCCACCGGTCACCCCAAGACTCATCGAAGCTTTCGTGCCAAGCACAAGCCCCAACTATCAAAGATATCAAAAGTGCTAGTGTTCCAGCCCGCATCCTCCTGGCTACTGTGGTTTGATCTAGAGTCTCTAGAAGGATGAAATGAGGAAGAGTAAAAGCCTTCTACTCCCTCTGTACGATAAGAATATACCGGTTTATATCAGAAAACTAATATCTCGAATGAGATCCGTGGCCTCTTGTAGGCTCTGACTGCGTCTTTTAATTTATGCCTCACTGCGCGGCAATACACGTATCTGTACCTTCACAATTAGAAAGGATGGAATATTTTATGCCAGGACTTGCTCAGGAACCATGCCCTCTCTACAGGTTTGACGCATCAGTTAAAGCCTTGTTCCGAAGTTTAATGGGCATTGTGGCCTAAATAAACAAATACACTCAACGTTTGAGGAATGCTGATCCCTCCGTGATTTCAGATGTATAAGGTCGTTCTGATTGTTGCCTTGCTGGCTTATATACAGACACTCTTTCATGATTTCACATATGATGATCAATTCGCTATCATAAACAATGATGATGTCCGAGGTGCATCCAAGGTTAAGGAGCTGTTGCACCACGACTTCTGGGGGCAGGCCATGGAATCTCCCATGTCTAATAAGAGTTTCAGACCAGTCACTGTCCTTGCATTTAGAATCCAGCATACCATAGCGAGGGAATTATCAATTCCAAGTCAATACGTCCATCATGGCATTAACGTACTGCTTCACGGCTGTGTGACAGTACTGGTGTACGTCATCGCCAAAGACTGGAATGGTAACGAGGACACTGCATTACTCTCTGCTCTTCTATTTGCAGTCCATCCAATCCATACAGAGGCAGTAGCAAGTATAGTAGGTCAGGCTGAGCTATTGAGTGCACTATTTTCACTGTCTGCCTTCAGACTGTATACATCAATATGTGGTAGCACTCATGTGCTTGGAGTTGTTCTCCTCATTTGGTTGGGTGCTTTTGCCAAAGAGATCGGGATTACTATTGTTGGTACCATGGCGTTGTCTGATGTATGTCGCAACAAAGTATCAATGAATAGATTGCTATTCAGGTTCTTGGCGCTGTTCCTGGCATTTGCAGTGTACATAGATACCCGTAGAGCTGTTTCGGGTGGGAACCAACTGCTGACACTCATTAGAAAGATTGAAAACCCCCTACCCTTTGCGCCTACAGCTTTGAGTAGATTTCTGAGTCTCATATATTTACATTACAAGTACACAGAGCAACTTCTCTTGGGGTATGAGTTATCAGCAGATTGGTCATACAGCTGTGTAGAGTATGTGGAGTCCATGAAGGACCTCAGGGCTTGGGCAGCTATTTCATTGTACGTTCTGGTGACCATATGTCTTGTCAGCTTGATTGTATTTAAAGACAATAGAAGGATTTTCATGTTTGTTGGCCTCATGCTTACACCATTTGCCCCTGCTTCAAATGTCTTCTTCTATGTTGGCACATTTATTGGAGAAAGGCTGTTATATATGCCCTCCATTGGGTATTGTATGCTGTTGGCAGATGCCGTCCATAAAAGGAATAGGAGATGGATTTTCTGGTGTATCATGGGATATTATACTGCCAGAACACTACGGAGGAACGTTGATTGGAAAAGTGACTACACCTTGTTCAAAGCTGCAGAGAATGTTTGCCCAACAAGCGCAAAAGCTCAACTCAATGTTGGCATACTAGAAAGAAGACTTGGCAACTGGGATGTTGCCTTAAAGCACTTTGAACAAGCTCAAACCATAGAAGAAACATACTGCGAACCAATATATCAGAAAGCTCTCACTTTGCTATCGAGAGATCATGGGAGGCCTTCGACAGACGTATTTACATTACTAGAAGAGAGCCTTGCTTGCAAGTATGTCAGCGCAAAGGCGTTGGAGCTTCTTAATCAACTCTATAACAAAGATATCCAAAATGCATCTTTGCCTCTTACTGACAGAGTGAACATTGAGCTAAAATGGGCATCGGTCTTGTCAAAGCCTGGGTTGAAGCGATATAGAGATGCCGCTGTGCTATGTGAACACGCTATGATCCTCCTGTCCTCCAGTCGCGAAGTTGAGCAGTCAGCAATAATGAGCTGCTATGACATTTTACTGTCTACCGCAAGTGAAAGCTCAGGACCGACGCCTGACTACCCGTTACTTGGACATATCGACAAACAAGAACTTGATGCCCTGAAGTCATGTTTGAGAGGGAGGGAGCCATTGATCAGATCCATGAGGTCTCCTACAAAACAAGCCTGGTATCCATACATCACACAGCATGCAAAGAGGTGCAGAGGAGTATATGGAGGAGCAGATACATCAAAAACTTTGGGAGTTCAGATTCACAGTCACATCATACTTGCAGCTCAAAGTGTAGACCCCGAAGATCCATGGCTTCAGCTGGAATGGGCCGAGATATTGGTGCAAACTGGGAGAGCCTCTGAGTCATTAGTACATTTCATGGCTGCAGCTGTGTTGTTGAATCAAGAACTGCATAATTCCTTGCACAAACGACCTGTCAAGACTCTGTCGTTAAAAACAATGCAACCTATTGAACCAGAGGAAGCATACAAAGGCATTTTGGAGGCATATCGCATTGCAGCACGTGCAGAAAAGCTGAGTGCAACCAATGACGAGAAACAGACAGTTTTTCTCTGTGGGATAAAAAAGGGAGAATGTGAAGCACATTCAACTATCGCAGCAGCCGGCAGTGATGAAGACAAGCTTCACCAAGAACGAGAGTATTTTGAATGCATGGCAGAATTGCATGAGATGAGCTGTCCACCATAAAGATAAAATACTACTGTCCTCTACGCACCAGCCATGTTGAAAATTCTTTCTGTTGCCATTCGTTTTTGAACTCTTCATACCCATCCCACGAAGACTTCAAATCTATCGCCTGTCTTACTGTTAATGACTTCTTCAACCCTTTGTTCGTTGCTGATGGTCGAATCACGGCATACCCTAGGTGCTTTGCAAGTGCTAAACAGGGGCCAAGCTCCTCTACAAAATCTAATCTCATCAAGTCTGACACCGCAGCTATATCCATCATAGTAAATTTGCACTCCTCAGCCAGCCAATCTAATTTCAACTTCAGCATAGCCTTGGATTCTAAGCAGACCTCGGGGCACTCACTAATGTATTTTGAAATCGAAGGTCGATCCATTCCCTTTGCAAACAGAAAGGCAACAGTCCCTCCAATTTCACCTACGCAGGCCCTGGGTGCTTGCAGAGCTTGCGGGTGCTTGGTCAAGAAGTTTGCTACTTCATTTTTGGTCATATCAAAAGTCTTTTTCAGATATACTATCAATGAATTTAATGCTTTGCCAGAGTTTGGATGGAGGAGAGCAGGTGCTTCATCTAAAACATCAGCCATCCATATATCCAAGTCTCTGAGCAAAGATAACGTTGATTTTGCACCATCCTTTGCCTCCGGGTCAATTTCTAAAACATATGGATTCTTGCTGATGAAGTGGTCAATTCTGATACCCTTGCAGTTGATATCCCATCCACAGTCTTCAGCTAGAAATCGTGTCATTCTGACAGCAATGACAACAGATGGTTTTCTATATGCATACCTTTGTATAGAATGTTTCAACGATGCACTCTCTTCATCAGTCAGCAATCCTGCTTTAAGTTTTTTTGATGCAAAAAGAGCACATCTAACTGCCAGATGTATGTCTTGCTGGAGAGTTTGTACCCCTAAATGATCCTCAATTTCAAACTCAGTAGGAGAATTTAACTTAGCATCAAAAAATGGAACATTTTTATGATTAACGGAAGGACCAGCTGTATGTCCATGCATAACGTCTTGAGCAAATTGACGAACTGCACTGTTAAGCCAGGGAGCTTTGGCGTGATCTGATGCATGTGACGAGGTAGCGTCTTCTCGAATCAAAGGATTGCACATGTCTTCCTCGCTGATGATCTTTGGAAGACTACTTCTGTTGCTAAATAGGTGAAAACTGTGCTCTTTAGTCAACTGCTCAAGAATTTCATCGTTTTCTCTGCTATCCACCTCTACATTGTCCATCCAAGGCTGAGCCGCAAAAGTTCGGCCTTGGCCTTGTCGTGCAGAGCTCTGGCAAGGAGGTATTGGAATAGTGCGAGTTACAGAAGCATGGCTTGCGCGTATTTGATGCTTGAGAACATCATTTATCTGTGTAGCCACAAGATATTGAAAGCTCTTCACATTCTCAATAATGAGCGATGCCGCCACCCGGCGAATCGTCAGCATTTCACGTGCAAGTGAAGTTATGGAGTTTGATATATGTCACCAAAAAGTTAAGTAGTACAAATTTCATAAAGTTACCATTAATTGAACTGTTATAACATGCAGAGACTAAGAGGCGTGGGTCAGCCCTTGGTCTGGGAATGACAGAAGTGTTGTCCATGACACTGTTTGCCGCTCTGCAGTATTGTTTCTCTCACAAGAAGAAAGGCCATTGATGTCTGGCAATGCCGATACCACTGATACAATGACTTGCGTTTTAGAGGAAAAAGACAGAAATAGTCACTATTTTGGGGTATAAACTCCTTATCGCGCAGTTTCGCTTGACTCATTGGTGAGAAATTAGTTCACCGAGCCAAAGTACTCCAAAAACATGGTGACTGTAAACTTTAAGACTGTCAAAGGAGAGCAATTTAATCTCGAGTTAGATGAAAATTCTACGGTACGTTTGATCGTGAATGATCAGAGTGGGCTTCGTCCATGACGACGACCCAACACCATTGCAGGTCGCTGCCCTCAAAGGGAGGGTAGAGGAGGCAAAGGGAGGCGATTTTCAGAAGGATTCGATGAATGTCATACACCAGGGAAAGATACTCAAAGACGACGCTACTCTTCAGGAGAGTGGTATCACTGACAAGAGCTTCTGTGTAGTGATGGCTGTGAAAAAGAAGGCTGCACCAGCACCTGCGCCTACAGTCTTGGAAGAGCCTGCCACAACTACAGCAACAGAAGCTTCAGCTTTGCCTCCAGAGGCACCTGCAGGAGCGTCTGTTGCGGCAATAGAACCCCCTGCAGCCACTGATTCGGGTGCTCTTGGTTCTAGTGAACTCCTGACAGGAGCTGCATTGGAGGACAGAATCGCACAAATTTGTGAAATTGGATTTCCTAGAGATCAAGTGATCAAAGCGATGCGTGCAGCTTTCAATAACAGCGAAAGAGCTGTTGAGTATCTCATGACGGGCATTCCTGAAGGCCTTTTAGCGCCTGAGCCGCAAGTAGCAGCAGCAGGATCCCCCGGTGCAGCACCACCGTCCACGCAACCATTCAATATGTTTGCACCCAGTGGGGGTGAAGCTGGCACTGTTCCTGCACCTGTCGCGACAGGTCCTCTGGATTTCCTAAGGAATGACCCTCAGTTTCAAGCGCTCAGAGCCTTGGTTCAGCAGAATCCTCAGCTGCTGCAACCAATGCTGCAAGAATTAGGACGCAACAACCCTGACTTACTGGCACGCATTAATGAGCATCAACAAGATTTCATATCTTTGGTGAACGAGCCAGTTGATCCAGCTGAAATGGAAGCACTGATGGCAACAATGGCAGAAGATATGGGCGAGGCAGGGGGAGGGGGAGAGGGAGAGGGTGACGGAGCTGGAGGACCTGAAGGGGCAGTTCAGATTGAGCTCTCTCAAGAAGAAGCAGATGCAGTTGCAAGATTAGAAGGAATGGGATTCCCAAGAGCGCTTTGCTTAGAAGCATTTTTGATTTGTGACAGGAATGAGCAGCTTGCTGCTAACTACCTGCTTGAAAATGGCATGGATGACTAGCTTTTTCTTGGGTATGCAATACATATCTCATTACTGCAGGTTTTTCAATGTAAATATAACAGTGTGACAAGCAGTGATGAAGCAAGGAACACGAATGCTTTGGCCACTGATTCAGCAGGACATGTACATGTCTCCGCAGTTGGTGGCAATTTTGAGAGCTCTTTCAACCATTTGACGTAGTCATCATCCAAATATGAGGATGCGGATAATAATAGGTTCATGTATCGTCTACTTGGCACCACAGATTTGTATAGTAAAAGCATTGGCTCTGATATAAAAGTCTGTGCCAGAACGGTTTCATTCGAACCATATGGTAGTGCAGCTACATGCTTCAATGTATAGCCCGCCTCCTTTTCTACCAGCTTCTGCAGATCATGATGATCCACTGTTATTAAGATTCCATGTGCAGGTGAGAAAGAATGCACCAGTTGCCATTTGGATGCCAGACTAGTCTCCAAAAGTGTCCCATAACCTCCTCTATGACAAAAGGTTACGGCACACTCCTGGACCATGGCAGCGTGAGCGTTGCCCAATGGCCTTACACCACGCTTCATCAGGGTTTCTGGAGACATACATGCTCCATACACGAACAAGAGATGGTGCATTGACATTTCATGGAAGGGGAGCACAAACCAAAAATAGTCGGTGCTCTAGGCTGCAGCTGCAAGCCGATGGTTGAAAAGCCAGTTCAGCGCACAACTTTTTATCCTCGTCAATTTAAAACCCAAATTTAAATTATGACGAAAGACTCATTTAAAGAAAATGTATATGAACATTTAGCTTGGATAGGAATGATCGTGCACTTTTGAGAGTGTTTGCCCTGCACACTCTCTGACAAGTCCATGAGGACAGCTTACACTCAATTGGCTCGACGATTGGCCTCAACATTTATTGGAATAAATAGCACTACTTCCGCAGAACAATTTGGTAGCTCGAACTCGAACATGGCAGGTTAGTTGAAATCCCGACGGCTGGATTAATTTTGCTTCCGAGAGATGTACACCCAGCAATTTTGCTATAACTGTCATGACTGGTTGTAGGGTTAAAAGGGGCCCTCTTGGGGATGGGCAATCCGTTGCTTGACATCTCTGCTGTAGTTGATCAAGGTCTCCTGGACAAATATGGGGTAGGTTGCTTTTACAAATCAATATCGGTATAGACTCTCATCACTTACAATGAACACATCAAATTCCTCTATCACAGTTGGTTCTTGGTAACCAGATTCTCGCGGAGGAAAGCCACCTCCCTCTTTACGAGGAGCTGGAGGAGAAATGCAGAGTAGAATATATTGCCGGTGGGGCTACCCAGAATAGTATTCGTGTTGCTCAATGGATGCTTGGTGTGCCAGGTGCCACAACATATATGGGATGTGTTGGAGCTGATCATTATGCTGAAGTTCTTCGAAATACAGCCAGCAAAGACGGTGTTGAGGTACGGTATATGATTGACAGTACCACTCCGACAGGCACCTGTGCAGCCTGTATTGTTGGTGGTGAGAGGTCTTTGGTTGCTCATTTGGCCGCTGCCAATAACTATAAGCACGAACACCTTTCCCAGAATATGGAGGTTGTTGAATCTGCTAGAATTTTCTATTCAGCTGGCTTTTTTATCACTGTCTCTCCAGACTCCATGCTTACTGTAGCAAAACATGCATGCGACAATGATAAACAGTACTGTTTGAACATATCAGCTCCATTCATATGTGAAGTACCGCCATTCAAGAAGGCTTTGATGGATCTGCTACCCTTTGTCGACTGGCTATTTGGTAATGAAAATGAAGCACGTGCATTTTCTAAGAGTGAAGGATGGGAAACTGAAGATGTAGAACAGATTGCACTGAAAATTAGTCGCATGCCAAAGGCTAATGGATGCCGACCAAGGAGTGTCATAATCACTCAAGGAGCTGGCCATACTGTTGTTGCTGTTGCTGGACGTATCACACAATTCCCAGTGACTCTGGTTCCAGAAGAAAAGCTGGTGGATACCAATGGAGCTGGCGATGCCTTTGTTGGAGGCTTCTTGAGTCAGCTGGTGGTTGGAAAGGATGTCGGAGAGTGTGTCCGAGCAGGACACTATGCTGGAGGCGTGATCGTGCAGAGAGGTGGCTGTACCTTTCCAGAGAAGCCTTATGGATTTACTTGGAGTTAATTAATTTACTTGCGTTTAACAGCTTGTGTCATCATGTGTCTGAGACCCAGAATTACGCCTGCAGCATGCCATGCTGAGCTCACACCGCCCCTATGAAATACTTCATGAAATACCAGCCTCGTTTTTCCATTTCTGACAGCAGATGATTGCAGAGAACTACAATTAAGGCACTGCGGATAATATCTTTGACGAGGTGGACCAGTTGGGATATTCAGTGCATTTGCTACCCATTTTAATAGAGGGCTTCTGGCCCATGGTCTCTGAGACTGGTGCAACCTGACATGATGATTTGGTGGCATGTGGTCACCAACGACGCTACCCACTCGACTGCCACAATGATGACAGCCAGTGGTCCTAAAATACGTTTTCAATTCAATTTTTCGAGCTGCTGAGGCATACTCCACCCCAGGTGCTGGGACTGAGCTCCTTACTGCGGCTCCAATCTTGGTCACATTGCTGGGCATCACTGTGCGAAACCTTCCTCCCATGATTTTGAACAATGCTATCCCTAGAGTTGCATCTATTAATATATCCTCTTGCCTAAATCTTTTTTTCCATGCTCTTGCATCTGCTATAGCTTTGAAGCCGTCTTTATTGTAAGCTCTGGCAGCCAAGGCAGCTTGACCAGCCAGGGCAGAAGCTATGCCGACGCCCATCACACCCCCTGCAGGACCCAAAACTGGCGTGGCTGTCGATACTCTAAGAGCCATCCCCAACCCCTGCATAGCAGCTAGACCTGCCGCATATGCGGTCATTGAGGCGCCTGCTTGGATCACAAACGGTTGCAATGCAATTCTGGCTTTTTTGCCGAATTGTTGCAGTGTCTCCAATTCGCGGCTGGTCATGCTGGAAGAATTTTTAACAATCTCTCCTCAAAATTCAACCAAGTCACGAAATGAGGATGGCAAATACTGGTCCATACTTCAAACTACCTCTCCACTTGAGTCAACATGGTTGCCAAATCTGCGTGCACTATCTCCTTTAAAGTAACACCCTGACACTGGGAGAATCTTTTTAATCTAACAAATGTACCCTGTGCTTAAATTTATGGCTTGACTGTAATGGTTCCTAGGATGCTGACCCTTAGGCTGTTAGACAAGGCAGCTCGTCTCCGGCGTTGTGAGCTGTCCCTAGCCTCCTTCAAACAGAAGAGCACAAAAGCCTTCCAAACCGACCTTCACATGAAACACACTGATGTATTTGTTGAGCCAATCTTTGGTTACAGCAAATTATGAAATGACAGAAGGATTACGAAGGGTCTACTGGCCAGAGAATCAAGTGATTCGGACTTTGCCAGCAAAGCTTTACGGGGAGTATGAGCCTCACGACAGTTTTACTGTCTTTATTGTGAGGGAAATAGATTGTAATGATGAGAAGAGCGCAGATTCATCCCTCAATTCGATCGGGACACTATTAGACAAGCACTCGAGCCCCGTCACCTGTGGAGACAAACTACAGTTCAGGCTTGATGGAAAACTTCCTGTCCCGGCTACGTCATTGCACAATTATCAGATCATGTTATACAAGAATGTCGGAATTCTTGAATTGGCATTGAATTCCCGAACCCCATCAAGATTGGTTCATGATAGCAGTAGAATTATATTTCACTTGTCAGGAATTGCTTTTGGGGTGAACATTCTCCTCCACTATCACTTCATATCTGGTGTGATCACTTATGCAGTGCTGCAGTGCAAGGAGATAATAATCAATCATATGTACTGGTTTCAAACAGCTCAACCTGCTGGTGTCAAGCTACATAAACCTACATGCTTGGCTTTGGGGTCGCTTGGACATACTTACATTGACTGGCTTGGAAGGGTTGCGGCGGTTCTTGAGCCATTTTTGGTACCGCTTGTACAACTCATAGCAGTGTGCTTTATACTAGGTGGACTGAAAAGAGGGTTGCAAGTTACAATGAATGTTGTATTCCTTATGTCTACTCCCATTTTGTTGCCTAATGTTTGCTTAGCCTACATATTTCATGCTCACCTCTGTTCCATACGCTCCGCATGGCATGCAACAACTTTTCATAGAAAAAGGGACAGCGAACAGGCGATCTCAGTAGTAGATTCTTGGAAACCAGTTGCAGGTTTGCTATTGCTACTACCGTTGGTCTTATTCTTACCTACCACGACATGGTGGTATATGTATACTGTGGCATGGGCAGCGGTAGTCGCATGCATGGAAGGTGTGCTTGTCATCATTGAAAGGTTGGCACAGCATAAGCCACTGAGATTTCTATTGCTGAGGATTATCTGGCCTTTTAAATTCATTGAGGGTGTGGAATATTCTGTCAAAGAAGGATTACCAGACGTGAATACTGCCACATATTGTCAGTTAGAACCCAAGGTGACTCCCATTGACGATGTGGCACGCGGCTGTTTAAATATGACTATTGATATTAAATTGCTGTTTAAGCACATGCTCGGCTTAATAAATGGTAAAACTGTATTCGGACTCATGTGGAGTCAATTAAAAACTGTAAATCTGGATTGAAGCACACCATTTCTTGAAATAATGCTTCTCTCACTAGGACCACAGCTGCTTCATCTTCGTCAGCTGGCCTCTGCACTAATGGGGGCTCCACACATATTGGTTCATCCCTTGGGTCATGCAAATCTGCAAAATATGGATGGCTTAATGCCTGCTCTGCAGTAAGTCGACTGCCAATGTCAAAGCAGAGTAATTGGCTCAACAGATCCAAGGCTTCGTGGCTTGCATCTGGAAAATACCTCCGCAGGTCTGCTGGTGGAGATGATGGGGCTGTGGTTAAATAGCTCAAAGCAGATTCATTAAGGTTCATATTCATAAGCTGCCGGGTATTTGGTGTTCCAATAACTTTAAATACAAGGTTCAGTTGATGTATATAATCCTTGCCGGGAAATAGAGGCTTTCTTCCAAGCAGCTCTGCCATAATACATCCCACAGCCCACATATCAATACCCGCTCCTGCACTATGTCCAGATGAACAGGACAGTAAGAGTTCTGGGGGTCTATACCAACGAGTTACAATGTACTCTGGTGCCGGTATATGAGAGAAGGACACATGGGCAAGTCCAAAATCACATATTTTCAAGTCGCAATTGGCATTGACCAACAAATTTGAAGGCTTGAGATCCCTGTGTATAATACCAGCACTATGAACGTATTTAAGGCCCCTCAGCAGCTGATATAGGAAGAATTGAACGTGCTCGTTGGGTAACTGCTGAGAAGATCGGATTATTTGGTGGAGATCAGTGTCCATCAGGTCATACACCATATAGACGTCCGTATAGCGCTCCGGAGGTGCAAGGGGAGGAAAGAGATCAATGAGGCCACTGATGTTGCTGTGTCCGGCTAGGAGTTTGAGTATTCTGACTTCTCTCAATGTGCGCCTGGCATCTAGAGGATTTGTGAAAACATCACCTATTTTTTTGATGGCTACATACTTGCTCCGAATGGAATCGAGGGCGGAGACGACGAGGCCATATGCTCCCTTCCCAACTGGCCTAATTATCTTGTACTGTCCTGGAACGGTGAAATCACATCCCGACACCTGTATCGAGTAGTTATATTAGAATGTCAGGGCATGAAAGGCCTAGAAGCAGGGGAATCCCATTATCCGTAAGGGTTTTCTTGTGCTGGGGTAATTGTAAAGAGCTCACATTGTATCTCGTAAACTCCAATTGCGAAGTTCCTCCTGGAGTGTCGGGTCCACTTATCATCGAAATATTAACAATTTTATAGGAATTGGATAGAGAAGCGTGATTCTTAGGCCTTCAGAATTCCAAGCCTTGGGACCGACAATTACGAGGCAATTTGGTGAACTTGAAGATGTTGATGGTACGTCAGTTGTTGATACATACATATAGATACCATGGAATCATGAGTGAATAAATGAATGTTTCATTGGCCTATTACAGCAATAGTCTGCCACAGATGCTAACTCTATAATTTGAACATACAAGCACGCTAGTACTCCAGACACACATTATTGCTCAGTCGAGTTCTAATCCACATTCTCCATCGCTTGAATCTCAGTTTCAGTAAATTTACCTTTATCTGCGCCCTTTGCACCAGACTTTCTTGCCAAAAGACCCTTCCGGTCCTTATCCATCTTTAGCTTAGTGATTACCACCTTTGAAGGGTCAATACCGACATTTACTGACTGACCATTGGTCTTCTCCCTTGTGATACGCTCGACGTGGATGACCCACTTCTTACGATATACTTGAACCACCTTGCCTTCACGGCCTTTGAAAGTTCCACGTACAACTTGAACTTCGTCGTCCTTGCGGACTGGGACAGAGCGGACTGAATGCTTATTTCTTAGATCTTTAGACAATGCTGCGCTCATAATTTTTCTCCTCAAGCTAGAAGGGGCCGAGAAGTGTGCCTGCAAAGTTGTAGATAAAAGAGATGTCAATGGTGATTCGATGTATGTCCAACCTTGCCAATAGTGCCACATTCGAAGACATTGAAAAGCTTCATATCAACCAATCAAATATTGTGCATATAAAGTGTCCAGCGCATCCTTTGAGGAACACTCCACGAATTGATGGCACACTAACCTTGCGGCACTTTCGCCTACTAGAGGAAACACTGCTGCTGAACTTCATAGTTAAGCCCTTCAGTAGTCTGCAAATAGGATTGATGTGTTAATTCCAAGGATAGTCGACAAAGAGCATTCTACGAGCTGCAAATCACGTGCAGCCGCCCTCAACAAGAAGGAGAGCAGGACTTGTTGACAGCTACATACATACCACACTTCTAAGGTTGGCTAATGAAGAGGCTGGTTTCATGCTCAAGTTTAACATTTATGGGGCCCCAGGAAGCATGGTGGCTGCACAAAACTTTCTTTTCGCTCGTCAACTTCTCGGATCCACCACCGCAAGATAATTGACAAAATGCTAGTTAATTGGCAATCGGACTTAATAATTAGTACATCACCATACGTTTAAATATCTTTCAGAAGAAATACAATTCTGTTATACCGATTTTTTGATATGACAAAACTGACAATTGTTCAAGATGACAGAGAGCCCAATCCACTGGAAGTTATAGGGAGAACGACAGCATTTTGGACAAGAGCCACCTCCATTTATTTAGGATATAAAGTTGCTCAAGTCCAAGCTCTAGGGCTGAAAATGTTGGGCTGGTCCTCCGATCGCTTGAAGACTGAACACTGGGCCAAACAACATGCACGAGCAGGTAGAGATATGTACCAGCTCTGCGTAGACCTTCGAGGCTTCTATTTGAAATCAGGGCAGTTTATAGGAGCAAGAGGAGATTTTGTTCCTGAGCAAATATGTCGGCAGCTGTCAGTACTGCATGATCAAGTTCCACCAATGCAACCAGAGCTCGCTCAAGAATGCATTGAACGCGAGCTAGGTGGCATTCCTCTAGATTCTGTTTTCGAATGGATTAATTTTCAAGATCCGCTAGGTTCAGCATCAATATCGCAAGTTCATAAGGCTAAGCTTAGGTGTCATAGGGGAAAGCCTTCAGTGGAAGCGGATGCATGTATGGTTGCAGGTCATCCAGGGTCTGGCCCAAGAGGCCCTCCCCCTGCGGACATGGTAACTGCATGTGCACAAGCACCAGCAGATGGATTAGTGGCAGTGAAGATCCAGTACCCAAATGCATTGCCTACCATGGCCCTTGATCTTAAAAATCTTAGACTGTTTGCAAATTTTCTATCGAAGACGGAGATCAAGTTTGATATGGTGTCAGCAGTTGATGAGCTAGCAGGTCAAATAAGGTTGGAGTTTGATTTCCAAAGAGAAGCAAGAGTAATGGATTCCGTAGCAAGAGCATTTGAACCAATTCGCAGTAGAATTGAAGTGCCGAAAAGTATTCCTGGCCTTGTCACCGACCGCCTATTAGTTATGAATTTCCTAGATGGAGTACCCATAACCAAGATGAGAGATGCTAAGGAATTTCAAAACTTATCAGTAGCTACAAAGCGCATGGCTGCCAGACGAGTCCTTTCTCGCGTCAGTGAAGCTTATGGGCGTATGATTCTTTTGGATGGCTTGTTCCAGGCAGACGGTCACCCAGGGAATATTCTAGTCATGAAGGGTGGCAAGATTGGATTGATTGACTACGGCCAGTCAAAACGGCTGCCAGACACGTACAGAGCAGCATTTGCTGGTCTTGTGATAGCATTAGCTGCAAAGCAGAACGTTGAGATCTCAAGAGCGCTAGATAGGCTAGGATTGGTGGTAACGAAACCCGACCATGACCTTAAGGCAAAGTTAGCGAGAGGGATGTTTGATACTCGTGGCAGAATCAACCCATTTGATCCAGACTCCCCAATAAAGAAAGCAGGTATAGAGAAATTTCCAAAAGATATGTTTTTTGTGTTGAGGGTTGTCCAATTATTGAGAGGTTTAGCAAATGGGATGGGAATCGTTGATTTTAGTTCATCACAGCAATGGAAACCTTTTGCAGAAGAAACAAAGAAGAAACTGAAATCTGTACCTTTTCCCTCTTAAGTATACATTACATAAAATAGAAAACACTCAAGTACTGTTATTATTTTGGTCTGATCTGGAATTATTTCTAACTTTTGTACTCCTGCTTCTTGTTCGAAGCTGCTGTTGTTGAGGAGGTATCATTAAAGGACCAGCAGGAAAAGGAAGTGGAAAGGGGGGCATTGCATTTCTCACTCCATCCCTCCCTTTGTTTCCTCGAGTACTTCTCTGGGTAGCATTGGTTCCTCCACTGGGAGTAATGCCCCTCGCACCTCCATATCTAGTGACATATGGCTTGTTGGGTATAGGCTTGAGATGCTTCCCATCTATGTCAATGCCAGCTGCGACACATGCTTGAGCAGACTCTACACTTTCAAATATAACAAAAGCAAGAGAGTCCTTACCTCTAGATGGCTTGAGTCTGACACCCCCATCCACTTTCACTGGTCCAAATTGATTCTCAAGAAGTTCAGCCAGCTCCTTTTCACTCATTCTGGCTGGCACTTCCTTGATGAAGAGCCGATTTGTAACATACTCCTCCGCAACAAAATTGAGGCTAAGTTCACTTCCAGAAGAAGGAGTGCGTGCTGCAGTAGGGCGTCCATCTTCAAGGGCTGGGGTTGTGGTTGCTCGTACCCTATCACCATCTGAACGCGGTGAGGTGTTTCCACTGGAGTGTGCTGGTGNGGGGGTGGAGGAGGAGGATGATGATGTCCCAAGGGAGGGTTCACAGTTCCAGTAGAGACAGTGTTTTCCCCATCCAAAGGCTTGTTTGCTACGACACCTGCCAAACTTGCTGCTGGCACTGTGTGTCTAAAGATGTCATTGAGAACATAATACCCATGATCTTGGGTTGCCAAAAAGAAAGTCTGCACAAACGGACGTCTCGGCATACCTTGCATTTGTAAAGCACCAGTGACCATGATGATGACCCCTCCACCATGTGAAAATTGCGAATCAACAGAGAAAAGCTCAGTTGTAACTTCCTCATACCCCAGGCTCATGACCATTTCATCAATGGCACGTTGCCCAGTTGCAGTTTTAGAAATCGTACTCCAGCCACTCTGTGATGGCTGCATATCTATGAAAGTAAGTGTAGAGTTATCAGCATAAAATCTGTGTAGATGACGAGGATTGGAACACAAAACATTGAAGAATTGGCTGACGAATTTGTTGCCAATCTGAGGGGTTCAAGGAGACGGGAGCGTCAGGGCAAAGTCATACACAAACGAGCAGATGGACTTACGGTTTGCGCGGAGGCGCTATTCTCATGACGAGACATGAATTACGTAGCTATTCTGCCAATTTTGAAGCAGTGAACCTATGCGTGGCTGCAACGTGGCATTTGGGAAATGTGATCAGCAAAGTCCACCAAAACATAACAGTACGCGCAGTCAACGGTTACAATCGCTCTTTTATTAATCAGTAAAGAACATTCGAGTATAAAACCGTCAATAGGGGCTCACTATACTTACATCGAGTGTGATTGAGACGGATCGTTTCCTTTACTCAGCAGGGTCTACCAGAAACAGCTCTTTGGTTTTGTCATTAATTAGATAGAATTACATATAAAGCGAGTGGTGAAGTGGTTGCACTTTGAGTCGTTGATACATGATTGATACAGGACTGTCCATGGTCATGTTTCACTGGAAGCGAATGTAGGTGGACGCTCTCGTGCAGTCCTTCCCTTCCGCCAACAAAGTAGGCTGCGTGTCTCAGCTTTAGCCAACACTTGATGACTGTTGGTTAAAGCATGCAGTCGATTTTCGAGCATGTATTTAATTTTCGATCCATATAATTTAATTAATTGCGTTTCCCGTATTGGGTAATGTTTAAGAGAAAATCTTGGATTCTTGAAAAGGGGGCCGATGGCTCCGACAGTTCCGATTCAGATGATCATTCAGAATCAGGTTCTCATAACACGGATGACAGATCAGGTAACTTGTTTTGATGCCTCTCTCTAAATGCCCGCTCATGTGTGACGACAGCTTTCCTTTCCTGCTTTGGTTCAGAGGCTGAAGAAATTTCTCCTCGATATGAAGACATCCCAGAGAATGATTCAGAAGAGGATATGCCTGCATTCAAACGGCTAGAAGATTATTCAGAAGATGATTTTGATGAGATACATAGCACAGATGAAGAGACACCACCTGAGGATGTTTCTGAGTTGGTAAAAAACTGGTTGACTGCCTCTAAGAACGAATTACTTAAAGGAGGGCCCTTGAAATGTAGGTTGTGTCCCAATGCCCTCATACTTAATGGAAGAAGCCTTCAACAACATGCAGAGTCAAAGGCTCACAAGTCTAGAGTTGCCAGAGATTCTGAGCGATCAGGAGACCTCTTCTTTTTAGCCAAGGATGCAAGTAAATTTAGAAAGGAGGAGGAAGCAGAAACCCATCAGGAGAGGTTGGAAAGAATTCAAAAGCTTGTCAGAGATGCCAATGAAAAAAAATCAAAGACCAAAAGTTTAAGAGCTAGGGGCAAGAGAGCTGGCAAGAGACCAGGCAAAAGGCAGCGAGAAGCTTTCAAACAGCAACATATACAAGAGGCAGAGACTAAATAGTCACTTCTTTATAAGGAGAAAACAAAAATTATACAAAACTAGAATGTGACGCTAAATCACCTCGGCTGATATCGGAAAGTCTTTGTGTGAGCGATCTCAGTCCACCCAAGAAATTGTAATCATGCTGGTGATTCACTGCCTGCCGTATGAGTGTGTGAGCAAAATCCACCAAACGAACCCTTACTTTAGCATCTGCCGCTTGAAGAGCATCACCCTCATACAACAAAAGGACAGATGAGCTATAAAATGCAAATTCTTTCTGATTTTCAAACCAGTTCCCTAATGCCCGCAATTGATCCACAGCACCACCCGGTGCCAGATAGACATCACTGGCTCTTAGACCGTGCTCATTGTGAGCAAACGATAACAAAGCTTTGTCTACTAGGCCGACAGGCAGTGTTTTACACCATCTCTTACTAGCCCTCCAATAGCCTCCTTGTCCATGCCTATAAACTTGCATACCACAAATTTTAAAGCCAAGAGATGACTGTGTTGTCACCACATCCTTTTGTCTCGCTCTATTATTGTAGTCAGGTTCTGCCTCAGGATACCACGTAGCATGTCCGATTTTTATATCAATGATACACGGATGTCTGTATGCCCTTGTTAAATCTTCTAACTCCAATAATATTCTACCTTCCCTTTCTACAATCCCATAAAACCTCGGAATGACTCTGAGTAATGGAGCATTTCGCATGGTAAATGGGAGCTTGGCCAGCACATTCCCGGTTGAAAAGACCCTTGTTGTAGGCTCTGCGAGTACCTTGCTCTTGTGTCTATGAAAGTCTAGAGCCTGCGCAAGAATGCTCTGTTGTGCTGGGGCTTCCTTAGACACTCTTGTATCTCTGGGTCTTGAATCTGATCTGTCAGCCTTGAGTGATGCGAGGCGTAAGGAACTGTCAACATCAAAAACTGGCTGCCCTAGCAAAGCTGCCACTGTTGAGTCCTGTGGATTCTCCGATTCATGTGTAGGATGCTTTCCAATGTCATTGACTGCTCGACCATACGTAGCCATTAGGTGTTTACCGGTGCTGTGTACATTTTCCAATTCACATTCAGATTCTGATGAAGTGTCATCGTAATCAATTTCTTCTTCTACTTCTGTAGCTGTTATAAGTCCCAATTCATCTCTTTGGGCTATTTCAAAAGAATTCCTTCTAAACTCTGAGGCAATAAAGGACTCCTTTGCGATACCTTGCCTGCCGGGAATTGAAATTGATGGGGAAAGTGTAGGAGCACCAAAACTTGCTTTAGTTGGGGTTGAGTCATCTATTTGTTTAACAAGTTCTAGTTCTGAAACAATAATGGATGCTACAGTCTCATAGAAACAACGTTCGCGGTCACCACGGGGTCCCGGCTGGATCGGTTTGTAAAAATGGCCTCTGTCGTCCACGAGTGAGCCAGCCTTGCCCTCTGAAACACAGCAAACGAGCGTCTATAATGGAATTTCTGGATATAAATCAGGAAATACGAACGTACCTTCGAATAAATGGCCAGCAACCTGAAATTAATACTGTGTTTAGAGAGTCAAGTGATCGAGACGGAAGGAAAGCGAGGATAATACCTGATGCTGACATGGGCGTAGACGTAACAACTTCGCCTTGTCCATTCCTTTCAATTTATCATCATCCTAAGGAGAGAAAACTTTGCCCATCTCAGCTACAATCCTGCCCATCTCCAGTTTCAAAAGCTAGTACAGCCACTTAAAGACACTGTTATATATTTCAGTAACACATTATCATACAAAGTCAAATTTAGAGCCATTCTGACCGTGAAGAGAAGCCTTTGCACCAGTAAGGAAATTTTCGCCCTGAAGTTTCCACCTCCAACGCTTAAGGGCTTCGCATCGCCGGAATGTTCCGTCGATAATTTAGAGATCAAAAGTCCCTTGATGCAGCCCTATGAAAGATATCTCAGATGTGTATTGATTTTTTCGTTCAAACCGATTAATCAAATTTTTCCCAATTATCACAACTAGTCAAGTGGACATTTGGACGTTCTGACCACGATCAAGCAGTCACTACGAAGTTGTCTTTATAGCATGATGAGTGCTCCAACTGCAGGCATTGCAACCTCTGCTCCAGTCACCGTCTTCTCAGTTTCCTATTTAAACAGAGAAAAACACCACTTAGAAAGAGAACGATCAGGGGAGCTGACAGCGCATTATATTGTAAATGATGGCTCAGATCAGAGTGGAAAGTTTCTTATAGGACTGAAAACTGTATTCAGTCGTTGCCTGCCAAATATGCCGAAGGAGTACATATGTCGGTTATTGTTTGAGCGTCGCCACCGCTCTGTAGTGATTGTCAGAAATGGGAGTACAGTCATTGGCGGTATCACATATCGTCCGTTTCATTCCCAGAACTTTGCAGAAATAGCATTCTGTGCTATAGCTCAGTCACTCCAGGTATCTGGGTATGGAACGAGGCTCATGAACTGGACGAAACAGTATGCTCGAAAGATGGACGCATGCGAATACTTTCTAACATATGCTGATAATAATGCGGTTGGATATTTCAGTAAACAAGGCTTCACAAAGACCATAACTATGGAGAAGTCTAGATGGCATGGATTTATCAAGGATTATGATGGGGGAACCCTCATGGAGTGTCACATTCACCCCTCTCTTCCATTCACCTCCATACCAGACATGCTTGCAGTGCAGAGAGAGGCCCTGGAGAATGAAGTTCGGAAGTTTAGCTCAGGCCATATTGTCTACAGCGGTGTGTCTCGATGGAAAGAACATGAAGTCAGGACGTCATACACTCCCGAATCTGCAAGCATTCCAGAAGCTCTACAAGAACTCGTCGATAAACAAAAAGCAAAAGCTGCAGAGCAAGGAATGCAGTATGTTCCTCCAGCAATGCCTCCACATGAATTCGATTGGTCCAGTCGCCCTGGACCCATCGACACTGATGCTATAGTGGGTTTAAAGGAGGCGGGATGGAGTCCCATTACGACAGCTGGTCACCGGAGGTGTAGGTTACTTGTCAATGGCAGTCTTGTGGAGGCTACCAAAGACAATCTCAAGGCATTTATGCACATGATGGTAGAGAAATTGAAAGCGCATGATGATAGCTGGCCTTTCAGAGCTCCAGTCAATGCTTGGGAAGTTTTAGATTATTACTCTGTTGTGACTGATCCGATAGACCTGACAGGAATAGAGAAGAGAGTGCAAAATGGCAACTACTACTTGACTATCGAACAATTTGGAGCAGATGTAGGGCGCATGTTTGACAATGCTAGAAAATATAACTCCCCAGACACAATATTCTACAAACTTGCGAATAGACTTCAGAATATATTCAAAGGCTGGCTGAGGGAATCTGTTATCTATGATATTATTCTGTAACATCAGTACAAAGAGGCAATAAACTCAAGGAAACATTGGTTGCTGTAGCAAAGATGTCGTCTCAGGCAGACCCATCATCAAGTTCATATTTTGAATTGCTTGTCCACTTGCACCTTTGACTAAATTGTCAATCACAGACAAGATAATTGCCCTACCTGGGATTCTGTCTTCAAATACATTCATGAAGCAGTAGTTACTGCCCTTCACATGATGTGTCTGTGGTACGGCACCAGGCTTCAATACATGTACAAATGGTTCATTGAGGTATTTCTTCTCCAAACATTCTCTGAGGTCTGCGACAGTGATGCCTGGTTCCATCTTCACATAGCAGGAACATTCCATACCTCTGGACATTGGGATTAAATGAGGCGTAAAACTAATTTTGACATCCCTGCCTGCCACTTCTGAAAGCCCTTGCTCAATCTCCGGCATGTGACGATGACGAGTGACACCATATGCATTGATGCCTTCTGCTACTTCAGTATACAGAAGATTTTGTTTTGCCGATCTTCCAGCTCCACTCACTGCACTTTTGGCGTCTATGACGATGTCTTCTGTTGAGACAAGTCCAGCCCCAACTAAAGGCACTAAAGGCAGCTGAGTACAAGTAGGATAGCAACCAGGATTGGCAACAATTCTGGCCTTGGCAATGGCCTCCCTATTGAATTCGCTGAGGCCATAGACGACTTCAGTTTGAAGGTCTGGTGCTTTGTGCTCGCCACCATACCATTCTGCATAGGTATTGACATCTTTAAGGCGAAAATCGGCACTGAGATCAACAACTTTTATATGAGATGGAAGACCTTTTATGACTTCTTGCGTGGTAGCATGAGGCAAGCAGCAGAAGGCAGCATCTACTCCACTCCAATCAACCTCCTCGATGGTCGTGAGAGGAGGAACAGCAGCTGCTGTGATTAGATGAGGGAAGACATCTGAAAAAGCTTTGCCTGCCTGACTGGCACCAGTCAATGCAGTGACAGAAAATGAGGGATGCAGTGCCAACAGTCGCACAACCTCCTCGCCAGTATACCCTGAAGCACCCAATACAGCAATCCTTGCTTGTTTAGCGGGCGGTGCAACAGAGGAGGAGCGGGCCTGCAAGCGAACATTTTGATTTAATTAAACTCAAATACTAATATAAGCCTATTTGAACGTACTGGAGATGCGATAGTGGCCTTGCACTGCAATCCCCTTCGATTACGCGATGCCCTAGTACTCGCTGAGCGATTTATTGGGACCTTTAGTCCCTGCATTATATTAATATCAATCTTTGATGCCACAATCAGTGCTGGATTTGTTCTGATATAATTCCGACTGCTCGACGCCGAAGCCCTACTCAAATACTGTATTACAGTATCCCAGTTAGACCGAAGCACGCCACCGTTTATATTGCCCCCAAGTTTTAAGATGCGATGAAATTAATGTTATTTTCCAGCAACATAACGGTCTATGGGCACAGTGATTGCCTGAATTTTGGTGTGGATTATTGATCTAGAATCGTATTGTTTTCTTCAAGTTAAGCTGTCTCCAGGCTGACAAGGCTGATAACGATGGCAAATCGGCGTGATGTTCCCTGGTCTAATTTCGCTCCGCTGATCTGGGCTCCAATCCTACCCCTTATACGAATAACGCTGCGTGGCCGTGTGCAACCCAAAACCCAGCACACAGTCTTTTTCGGGGCATGTTTGTTGGCACTGTCTCATGCAGGTTACATGATGGGTCAAGATAGTTCAATGTCTGCTGGTACTTAGTTTAATAAATAGTTTCTCTAGTAAGGCTTAAGCCTCCGGTTTTTCTGAGTGACACTCCTCATCTTGACTTTCCCTGACTTGGGATCAACTAGGTTTCTATCATCCCAATCGCTCTTTTTTAATTGGACTGGTCTGTTTCCTATATACTTTCCATCCATCTCCCTGAGAGCTTTAGTACCTTCTATTGGATCCTGAAGACTAACGAACCCATAGCCCTTGGGTTTATTTTTATACTTTTCCCGAACCACTTTTGCCATGTTGAATGAAGGATAGTGCGCAAAAGCATTTGTCAGCATCTGATCGGATACTTCTGGACCTATATTCCCAACAAATAACCTAAAGTCATTCTGAGGCCACTCTATTAAGCTTGTGTCCACCCATCGCTCACCAGCTGCTTCTCTTACTAAGCCAACCCTTTTGTTTTCTTGAGCTATGGGAGGAGCATTCCCTACAAACATGGGAGCACCACCAGGCAGGTATTGCTGCGGTCTCAATCTTGGGACTCCTGAAGCCGCTGATGCTGCCCGAGATACGTTGTCTACTGGCTCAACTGGGCATTTGTATGGCTGGGGGGCTGCAGCCACATGTATAGCAGCTGGTGCTGCTATCTGTCCAGCCATTGGCCGCGCAGGAGGGCTGGACAGAGGAGGTCGGAGCTTTGTGGTCAGTGGAGAAGGCTGCTCGAGGCCTGCCTCTACCTCTACCTGTGCTACTTCGGTTTCTACATCAGCCAGCTCTTGCTGAAATAATGCGAACTCAGCATCTAAGTCTGCCATAATATTTCCGTTTAAAGCAGTGTAATTTCGAATCCCATCGTGTGTGCACGCACAAAGCTACCCTTGTATTAATTTGAACATTCGTAAGTTTAAAAAAAACTGCAGAATTCATGAAGGAATTGGTTACAAAAGACAATACAGATTCATGGATTCATGTTCACACCAGTGAGGACGCAGATTTCTGGGCTGCGTGGAGCTGCTAGCACCATTTCGACCATTGTTATCGGAAACAGCAATGGGTAAGAAAGGTGGAGGCAGATCTGGATTCATGAAACAAGCCCGCAAGGGGCTGGGCGATCCAGATGTAGCGGACACCTTAGGTGTGGAGAATTCAAATACTAGTAAGGAAATAAAGAAGGAATTTGAGCCAGAAGTAGTTAAATGTCATCCTTATGCAATTAGCAGTAAGGCTGCAGCATTCCTTAAAGAGGGCGACAGTACAGAAAGCGGCGACAGCGGCCCCGACTCCAACAAAAGTGCAGAAAGTCGTGGACAGATGCTTCAACGTCACAAAAGAGAGCTGAAGACTTTAAAAGAGAACATAAAACGTCTTGGGAAAAGGGGAAAAGAGGAGGGTGTAAAGTTAGAAGAGGAGATGGCAGCTCGTCACGATGCTGAGCTTGAGTCTCTCTTAAATGAAGACCTGCCAGCAGCCACATGTGCTGCCTTGCCAAATTCATTGTACAACCTATCTCTGGCTGGCAATGGTTTGAAAAAGCCATCAAAGGCCCAATTACGAAGAGAAAAAATTGCTAGGGACGAGGCAGAAAGAAATGCAAGGATTGCTGCAGAGTTGGCAGAGCTGGGTGAAACAGAGCGTGTACGTGAGGAGCGTCAGCTAGGAGAGCTTCTAGAGCCTTTAGGCTACCAAATCAGGGATATACCACCAGATGGACATTGTCTGTATAGATCAGTAGAAGACCAATTGAAAACAGTATGTCCTTCTGTGGCGGAAATAGAGGGACTTGATTTTGGTTCTTTAAGGAAATTAGCTGCCAGTACAATGCGAGCCAATGTGGAGCATTATAGACCGTTCCTACTAGATGAGGACCTTGCAGAGAATGGAGAAGAAGGTGACGCTTTCGAGAACTATTGCAACGCAGTTGCGGACAGTGCTGCATGGGGTGGGCATATGGAAGTACAGGCACTGTCAGCTGCCTTAAAAGTGACAATTATAGTGTACACAGCTGGAAGCCCGGAGATTGTTGTTGGTGAAGATACTGGTGGTGAAAGGACATTGAGAATATGCTACTTAAGGCATGCGTATGGGTTAGGAGAACATTACAACAGCGTTGCAAGAAAGATGGAAACTGAAGAAAGGCCTTTGAATGCCTAGACATTTTGGATGTTGTAATTTATACAGATAATCACATCATCTGCCTTAAAAATCTATTCAATTTGAACTGTTGTAGTTTTGCAGCTGTTACCTTGATTTGCGCGAACCAGACATCGATCGGAACCCAAGGTTGTTTTCTACTCCTTCAGCCCTTCCATCCATGACTACAATATCACAACCAGGAGCTAATGAAGCAGATCTTCAGCATGCTCTCCCGGCCGAGTCGGACTTGAAAAGTTGGACAGCTGCTCCTCCTGGTCGCAGTAAGAAGAGGAAGACGGCCCCTTCAACAGCCATCGAGGATCCCCATATAGGTGCCACTGGGCAAGTAAAACTTGGTGATCCTGTGAATAGTGGAAGACTAAAGTCACGTTTATTGAATGCCTTGACTTGGTCTGATGATGATATTGCCACTGGAATGGAGCTTGACTCGGACAGACTGAAAGTGCAGAGTGCGTTGGGGTATCGAACAGTCAGAGCCACAGCAGGGGCATATCAAGGAACATGGTACTATGAAATAAAAATAGATTACCTGGGTAAGACAGGTGCTGTGAGAGTAGGGTGGGCTACCAGAAAAGCAGAATTACAAGCACCAGTGGGTGCAGACGTCTCAGGTTTTAGCTTCCGGTCAATAGCAGGCAGCAAAGTTCATTGCGGTGAAAGGCATGAGTATGGAGAATCTTTTGAACAAGGTGATAGTATAGGCTGTATTATGCATCTTCCTTCGGGCGGCCGGCCCTTTGAAGAATCAGAGGATGATCTCTATAGATATAAAGGCAAACTGTACTATCGGGGCACCCAAGGGATTGATCCTGAACCAAAGCCTCTGCGTGGATCCTTTATTGCCTTTACAATAAATGGAAAGTACCAAGGAATAGCATATAGAGATATCCCAGAAGGTACTTACTATCCTGCTGTCAGTCTTTACACGGGACAAGAACAGAGACTTGATCCTGTACGTGTGACTGCACATTTCACTGAAGAATCATGTATGCATTTCCCTTCATGTGTAGAGAGTGATCTTATTCCTAATCCTGCGTCGTTGTTTCCTGCTCTTGGAAGGAATAGGACCCTTGTGTAATTACAATTCATCATGATCTGTTTGAACAATCCACTCCTGAGCTGTCTCGACTCTCCTTTTAATGGTAGCAACATATTCAGAGGTACAGACAGCAGGAGTTTCTAATATTGCTGTGTATTCACATCTATTTGGCTCTTCTACCTGCTTGACTACTTCAGTCTCACCGCATTGCAATGTCACATGCATACTCCTGTTAGGTCCCTGCCAGCAATGTGCTCCATGAGTGAACAACAAGACGGTGCCATCCTCGCTAAAACCTTCCCAATTTCCCAAAGTAGTACCATAGCTAGCAGAGCCTTCCTTCTGCACAGCGCTCTTAAAAGGACAGATCTCATATCTGTACTTGTCTACTGTAGTCTCTATGCATGTGCCGACAAGCACTGCAAAAACATCATCAGGTCCATACGATCTTTTCAAGTTATCTTCCAGTTCTTTTATGTCCTTCTCAAACTGTCTCAAAGTCGATTCTTCAGCAGTCAATTTCAATCTTGCATCACTCAGTTGCTTCTGTAACCTTGTTAAAGCACCACCAATTTCATTTTTTGGCAATACTGGACGACCCATCTGGAACACTTTGGACACCAAACTCTTTATCTTAGCAATCCAACCTACAGATGGTAATGGCAGCACAATAGGATTGCCATCTTCTTTTTCTTCATGCTGTTCTTCCTCAGGATGATCATCCTCAGCCATAGAGTCCTCTTCTTCATATAAGAACTCATCTTCGACTGGAATACCAAGTTCTTCATCATGTTCCTCAACTTCCTCATCGTCCTCATTGTTCTGTGGAATCCATTGGGAGGCAACTCTCTTTGCCAGCTCTTCAGACGTCTCCTCTTTCTTTACTTCTACTTCCTCACTATTTGTTGAATCTATGACAGGATTATCACTTATAGGGTTTTCAAGCACTACTGGGGTTTCCACCTCCTGAGCTTTAGTTTGCTGGTCTTTCAACAGACGCTCCTCTGCTTCTATAACCTCCTTTGATTTCTTCAATGACTCTACCTCCTTTCTTTTGATCTCTACTTTCAACATTTTCTGCTCTAATGAAGTACTCCATTCTTGACGTTTCTTAACAGCAATGTCAATATATTGTGAACGTTTATGTGCACCCGCCATTGCTGCGGACAGCTTCTGCTGCATCATTTTTACTTCCTCATTTCCTTTTTGCCGGCATGTTGAAATGCACCTGCCTGGAGGTTCATCAGTTCCATCGCAGCAATCACACACTCCATCATCCACAAAGGTTGAATTGATAACCAGGGGCTTGAAACCTACATTAGGGCAGTAAAATGCTCCATTTGGACAGGCGGACGTTCCTGCAGACCATCGATGTACGCCTTGAGGGCTACAGCTATACAGCAATAAAACAATTTGACGTACCTGGTTCATCACTACCATCAATGCAGTCACAATAATCATCGTTGACCTGTTTGAAAGGAATTACTTGCGTGCCATCGAGACAGGTGAAGAGGGACTGATCTGGACTATAGTATCGAGCTGCGGATGGTTCTACGCCACGGATGTGGATGCTAAATGTGCACGTTAAGCAAAGAATAACAAGAAAAATCAACGAGAGCCACTGTGAGAGCAGCGCTGGAGGCATCGCTAATCTGTGTGAGTTTTACAACAGTGCTAGCAGGCTTTTGAGGCACAAACGTCGAGAACGCTTGCTCTGATTTCTTAAGCCTTTGACCAGGGAAGACGTAGATAAAATTGAAGACTGAGGTGGATAGAATGTACAAGAAGCTGCAACAGAGCAAACGCCGATCGCGATCGTTGACTTCGCTTGATAATACTCCGCTTAGACATCACAGACACTTCAATCCTTCTCGTACGGTAATCGCATGCTTACACCCAATGGTTTGGAACAAATGTTGCATGAAATGATCGTCTGCTAAACTCGTACCGATCGCAAAAAAGGTGGAAGGATTATTGCAGTGATGGAAATATTGGAGGTTCTGGAGTCCTTGGGAGATGAACCATTGCGTGGAAAGATAGATAAGGTGGTTAGTATCATTGATCGCACCCTAGATTTGTATGGAACTTCTGGGACAGCGTTCAGCTTCAACGGTGGCAAAGATTCGACTGTCCTTCTCCACTTGATTAGGGCCACGGTAGCCAGGAGAGGAATGACTGATGAGGTCCCTTTGGGAGGAATAGTAACCTTCTTTTTTCAGTATGAATCAGATTTCTCAGAAGTAATTAGCTTTACCCATGAAACTAATGCTCATTTTGGACTTGATATAAAGATTCTTAGTGGAGACTTTAAGCAAGGATTGGAGTCTTTAATCAGGGAAACCCAAGTAAAAGCTATCATATTGGGCACAAGAAAAGGTGATCCGAATGCGGTTGGTCAAGATATCTTTTGTCCAAGCAGTCCTGGATGGCCACCCTTCATGAGGGTCAACCCTATTCTTGATTGGCAGTACCATGATGTTTGGTCATTTCTCTTGACATTTAGAGTGCCTTACTGTGGTCTTTATGACAATGGATATACATCTCTAGGGAGTATACATTCAACACACAAAAATTATGCATTATTGCGGGAAGATGGTTCCTATGCACCAGCATCTGCCCTATCCGATGCTAGATTGGAACGCATGGGAAGGACAAGCAGTGAAAATGGTGAGGTGAGTAGGAAAATGAGTGATAGCAGAGGAACAGCTTGTCTTATAATGATAGGGGATGAGATACTCAGAGGTGCTATCAAGGATTTAAATGCGCCTTATCTATGCTCCGAATTGAGAAGCATTGGTTGGAGAGTTACCAAGATAGTGACAGTACCAGATGACATTGAGGCCATTGCTCGGGAAGTTCGTTGTGCAAGCGGAAGTCATGATGCTGTCTTGACATCAGGTGGTTTAGGTCCGACACCTGATGATGTCACCATTGTGGCCATAGCTGATGCATTTGAGATGACAGTGGTTGTGCATCCAGTTTTGGAAGCTAGAATAAGGAGTAGATTTGGGCATAATGTCACTCATGCTCACTTGAAAATGGCCAGGACACCATCTGGATCCGAAGTTGTGATTATAGAAGAAGAAGAAGAAGAAGAAGAAGAAGAAGAATCTGGCAATGGATCAGTGTCACAGCCATCCCCCTTTCCCTTGATACGATATCGAAATGTGTATGTCATGCCAGGTGTGCCTGAATACCTGAAAAAGAAGTGGGGTGCCGTGAAGAAAGATTTGTTGGCAGGTCAACCCCCATTGGCTGCATTTCACACCTTATCACTGAGACTCCCTATTCAAGATGAAACACAAGTGGCAGCACTATTGGAAAACATAATGCAAAGATCAACATCAATCTCTGTGGGCAGCTATCCTGTGAGCAAACAGGCAGACGGGGCTGGCATTGTCATCACTTTGGAGAGCAAAGATGCCGACGCATTGCAAAAAGCAAAGCAGATGTTTATCGAGTCATTGCCCAAAGATTGCATCCCTTTGAGTGAACATAAAACAGGGGATGCTCCATTGAGGATGGAATCTCATTACTCTGGCTGTGCATTGCATGAGATTGAGAAACTTACATTATATAATAATAGGTAATTCTCCCTTTAACCTCACAGTACCCAATTCATCCAATTGAACACTCATTGCTACTACATTGACACCGCTCATCAATGCTTCCTTGAGCAATGCTGCATACATTGGGTCCCTCTCCTGACATGGCCTAAATGAAGTGCAGTCTCCTCTCTGGACTAGAAATAGTACAGTAGCAGCATTTCCACTCTTTACAATCTGCATGAGCTCACGCATGTGGCGCTGCGCTCTCTGACTGATAGTGTCTGGAAACATTGCTACACCATCCTTTTGCATGGTGACACTTTTCACTTCTACATACATAGAGGGGAGCGAGTCACCTTTCAGAACAAAGTCGACTCTGCTCTTCTCAGTACCATATTTGACTTCCTTCAATATAGTGCTATATTTTGAGAGAGTGGGAATTAAACCATTTTCCAGTAAATAGCCCACCATGGCATTTGCTTTCGCCGAATGAACGCCTACCCAATCCTCATGAGAGGACGGTTTCACCCATTCCAATGTATGAGCATACTTCCTTTTCACTTGTGTCGATTCAGACACATAAGCTGGCATGGGAAGGTTATCCAAAAGACCCGTCATTGGCCCAGTATTGGGACAGTGTACAGTGATATTTGAGTCCTCTAACTTAACGTCAGCTAGGAATCTCTTGTAGCGAACCAACAGTGAGGCGGGAACCAGCTGTGAGTACCTGAGAATTGCTGGGCTTTCAACAGGCATAGCTTGCCTTTTCCGTGCATCATTAGAGGAAATAATCCCTCTTTTCTTGGTCATGGGTGTAATGAAAAGTTGACGATCGCTTAGAAAGACTCCCCGAAACCTTTCTAAAGATGACAGGGATCGCATCCACAGTGCGAACAGAGATCGCCTTCTTGGACCAGAGATGTACAATCAGAAACTTAAAAGCTTGAGGGAGTTATACAATCGACAAAATCGACCAAGAAGTTACAAGGTAATTCAGTCGGCTACAACTGCTTGTAAACAGACTATGACTGATCCCTCCACAGGATCAACTTTTAACATTGTACTTCATACTTTTTAAAGAGGTTTTCTGGATTTGTCATTGCTTTGAATTCTAAGGAATTGCCAGATGGGTCCTTGAAGAACATTGTCCATTGCTCACCAGGTTCATCTGCAAATCTTTTATGGGGTGCTATTTCAAATGTCACCTTGCCTTGCAATTTCATCGCGAAAGCATGAAATTGATTTACCGATAAAGCCACACCAAAATGAGGCACCGGGACGGCATCTCCATCCACAGCATTAGAAGAACTAACTGCATCGTATCCTGCGACAAAATGGGCAACCACTTGATGACCGAAAAAATTGAAGTCCACCCAAGTTGTAGCGGAGCGGCCCTCGGTGCACCCAAGAACACTGCGGATTGTTATCAAGACAACAACGTATCATTATTGATGGCTTGCTGTTATTAGCTATGGACGAAATTGCTTACTTCAAGTAAAACTGTCTCGCCTCTTCGACATTTCTGACGGGGATTGCCATGTGAAACGGGGGTAGCAGCGGGTTACCCATCATCTGCAGAGATTATTAAAACGTCACTGTAAGACTGAGCAGATGTATTAATCACTGTCATTGTACTACAAGCGAGTGCGGAACGCGTGTATGGAAGGCCTTATTTGTATTGCTTGTCGCCATGCTGCGCAGGCTACAGCATGAAACAGGATACAGTAACAAATAGTGCTCGAATTCCTTTTATTGACAATTTAAGGAGTGAGTGACGATTCCATTTCCTTAATACACTGATATTTCTGTTTCTAAAACACGCCAAGTGGCCTGAATGTCAGCTGGCTGGAGACGGGGAGCCTCTGCAATTTATCAAATCTCCAGAAAATACCTCATCGAATCAGGTATTCAGGTATCTAAAGAGACATCTAAAGTTTCTGAACCCCAAATTTTAGGATTGACTCTTCAACGTGGCAAGGTGCGGTTGTTTTTAATTCTCAATGTTGCAGTATATCTTAATACGACCTTGTTTAGCTCCCAAAGCGGCAGTTTCCTTGGAGAAGTAGTATTTTTGCAGCAGCAGCAGCAACAACAATGACAATTACGCAAGAGCACCTCACGCACTGTGCAACCGACACCAAGTCGGTTCACACAGGTGCAGGTGGTAGTGGTGCAATCCAATCCAAAACATACAAGGTTATCTTCATTCTCGGTGGACCAGGTTCTGGGAAAGGAACGCAATGTGCCAAATTGGTAGAAGATTTTGGAGTGAAGCATTTGTCTGCTGGCGACCTTCTTAGAGCACATATGAAGAGTGGCAGCCCAGATGGCCAGATGGTTGCTGAAATGATTGCCAATGGACAGATTGTGCCATCGCATGTTACTGTTAGCCTGTTACAGAAAGCTATGGATGAAAGCACAGAGGATAGTTTTCTTATTGATGGCTTTCCAAGAAATGAGGAGAACCGCAAAGCTTTTGAAAGTCAGACTGGTTTCGTGCCTACATTCATTTTCTTTTTCGACTGCCCAGAGGCGGTAATGGAAAAACGACTGCTGGGAAGGAACGAAGGACGTACAGACGATAATATTGAAACCATCCGCAAGCGCTTCAGGGTATTCATCGAACAGAGTATGCCAGTCATTGAGCATTATGAGAAAGAAGGCAAGGTTGCCAGAATTAACGCTGACAGAGATCCAGCAGACGTGTACAAAGAGGTCCATCGTCTTTACACTGAATGCATGCTATGAATGTGTAACCAATTCATCGCAATTGATAATAGAGACTTATTCCATACTATTACAATAGTGCCATATAACAACGTCGGATGTTCGCGCAAAACACTGTCGCATGGTTGATCACGGCGAGCGTAGGTGTCGCATTTCCGCAGCTTTGTTCTATGCTAAGAAGAGTAGGGATTGATAGGAATCTTACTCGAAAGTTAATGCACATCGGTACGCAGGCTGAAATACTTCCCAAGGTCTTCTCCTCTTGCTACTAACCTTCTATGACTGCCGTTCAACAGGCACAGGAGCGCTCTTTGTTGCATGCTGGCCTCTGTATACGGATGCCTGGGAATCTAGGTACTTAGCTTCTAGTGTACCTTTAGCTGCTTCTCTCTACTTTTATTTGGTAGGATCTGGGGTTGTCAATGATCAAAGTCTGGTTGACGGGGCATGCAGAAACAGTCATCGGAAAGAACTTTTACTTGGCCCACTGACATATGGCCTCGTTCATACTTCGATTGCACTGACCTATTGGTGCAAAGCTGAGGCAGTCATTGCAATAGGATGCTTATGTGGTGGGGATGGCCTTGCTGAGATTGTTGGAAGAAAAGTGCAGTCTTCCCCGCTCTTTTACAACAGGAGAAAAACTATTGCCGGCAGTTTGGCATGTTTATTTGGTGGCATCATGACCTCCACAGTACTCCTCCAATATCTTCAACAACACAATACATTGTATGCAGGGCCAACCTTTTCAAAACAAGTATTTATTGGCAATATAGTGGGCTCTTTTGTAGAGAGTCTTCCTATGCTTGCAAATTTTGATAACTTGACAGTACCTCTCAGTGTTTTGATGACTGCCAGCCTTCTAGCGGATTAGTGTGCCACCACGAACCAAGTTCAACAATCTGTCAAATAGAATACTGCCACCCTCTCGGATACCGTCGTGTAAGTATTCATTGGTTATATGCTGAACCCCACCATTGATCATTGAGAACGTCTCCTGCGCCAGGTTGAAATCTACAAACATATCCTCATAATAAGAAGCAGCAGCAACAGGGACTGTGTTCTGTTTCAGTTGCTGTACATTGTACAATTCAGGCCAATGTGCATAGTTGGAGACTATCTGGGCAGCATCCTTGATCTTCCTCAACTCTGCAAAATCATCAAACATCGAGGGAAAAATCATCTCTCCTGTGAAATAAACTCGTTGGCCATTGACAGCAGCGTTTTCTGCATTGAATTTGAGGTGCACCTCAATTGCTCGTTGGGCTGCCCACTGGGAACTGCCGCCTTGACAATAGATAGCCTCATGCAGTATGGCATAGAGAGGGTTTGTGTCAAAACTAAACCAGGAGTCAAAATCCTTTTTAAACTTGAAGCTCAATTCATCTCCATCAAATGGATTTTCTAGAAGATAGTGAAGCCGTTCAAAACCATGAGAAAATCCTAAAGCCGACAACCCCAGTGCTTGAAAACTCCTGCCTGTGATGATATTGCCGGCAGGAGTTGAAACGCCGCCTTTGTTGGCAATGTGTAATACTATTTTTCTAATTAATCCCTCATCCTGGGGAAAGCGCTTGTAATACTTGTCATTTTGGAGAATTATGCGCTGAGTAAGCGCACGATATACATCATCAGCAGAACATTTCATCAGTATCCCCGGCGGCAACCCCCCGGTTATGAGAGCTTCGCTCAACCCTTGTGGAGCCAGAGAGAGGTAGGTGACCACACAAAATCCACCAAAGCTCTGACCTAAGATTGCCCACCTACCATGGCTACTACTTGCAGGTACGATGGCTTGTCTAAGCATCTCTGCATCCTTAACGATAGAATCCGCCCTGAAATAGTGCAAATATGCTGCCTGTACTTCTGGAGATCCCCGTGATGCAAGGTTTGCACATGTTATCCTAGAGCTCCGTCCAGTACCCCTCTGGTCCATCAAAATTACTCGAAAGTGATTTGTGGCGGCTTTAATCCAGCTGCTAGCATCTGTTGGACGAGGAGCTTCAAAACCAGGACCACCTTGCAGAAAAAGTAAAAAAGGCAGTGACTGATCTTCGATTTTGCTCCGCTGCACTATCTCTCTGAAGAACAACACGATGTCTCCTGATTCTCTCCTGCTATGATCCAGAGGTACGCTGATAGTTCTGTCCTTAACCAGCAGACCAGGCACTTCAAACGAGTCGGAGCACGAGCACTCGGCATACACAGACAGTCTCTGCTTCTTTGTTGCCATCTCAAAGACACCGTGTTTTTTTCTCCTGGTGTTGTTTCCGACAAACAAATGCCGACTAATTGTCTGTTTGAGAAATTGAGTCGCTCTGCCGGGGATAGAGGCCAGAAACAAAGATCTTTGCATCAAATCAGGACTGATCAAGCTCAGCACAAGCTGCGATCAAGATGAATAAGAACCTTTGACACGATGCGAATAGACAATGCTGCGTTTTGCCAAGGTTTTGAGTGAATACTACGCATTTCTCATGGCAAAAACCTGGTCTGAAAAAATGCAAACATCTTGAAGTTTGACAACAATAATCACTACTTTACCAGTCTAATACAAAATAGCTCTTGCAATGCCCATTGCAGCTAGACTACCAGCAACCGCCAGGGTTAAAACTTTAGTGGAAGGTGATCCTACAGGTTGTGCATATTGTTTTGCAACTAAGTACCCACTCAAACCGAGACATACCGCTGTTCCAGTTACTTTGCAGGATAGGCAGTCCTCTTTCATTTTATTTCTTCTTGCCTTTTGTCAGTGCTTCCCTAGCCTTCTTCAATGCAGCCTCCTCTTCTTTCTTCTTTTTCAAAAATTCCTTGTCAGACTCATCATATTCTTTATTGCCAGACTTCGGCTTCTGCAAAGTAGGCCCGGCCCGATCTTATACACTGGATACTAACTGAGCTGCACGCAAAAAGGTGGCTATCAAAGTTCTGTTTACCTTCAATGGTTTTGCTTTGCCTCCCTCTTTTCCTGTGGAGAAAAGAGTACAATCAAGTGAGCTACCTAAATTTATTACAAATTGACTGATGGTAAATTTCTCGTCAATAGCTTACCTGGCATTCTGTAGTGGTTTCAAAGTATCGCTATTTATAAAAGATTTTTTGATATATGAAATGAAACAACATGAATTTTGGTATTCTAGCAAAGTGCATCGGTACCTCAAAGGTGTGGACTATCGATTGATCTTTCCACGCAAGTGGCTGCCTATGATGGCCTGCTTTGATCTATCTTTTCAAGTAGTTTCCTTATTTTTGACGCATCTTCAGAATTATGACCTACTCTTGCTAGATATTCCCTAAGGGCTAGGGCTGCCTCTTCATATCTCTTCAACTGAAATAACAGGACTCCTTGGTCTCGAACTTCATCCACATCTCCAGGCCTTGTTGCCCTCAAGTATTCGCTAATAATAAGACACGATGTAATGTTTTCCTTGAGTTTATAAACTTGTTTCAAGTTGTTGAGCATTCTAGTCAGGAATGTTCTGGCCGGTAGAGGTGTCTTTCTTTGAAGAAATGCCGGATCCAATTTGACCTTCTGCTTGTAAATCTTTTGTAATGTTTCTTCGGCGTCTTCCAGAAACGAAATACGACCCCCTTCAAAAGCATCTATTAAAAATTCACCGGCTTCAGCGCTTTGGGGCGCCAAGAAGAAGTGGCCAGGCACATTTACCCCCAACAACGGCATGTCAACACGTTTTGCCACCTCACTATATACCAAGCTTAATGTCAATGGAATTCCCACCCTATCTTCAATCACTTTATTAATGCAACTGTTATCTGGATTGTAGTAATCGTCTGTGTTGCCTTTGAAGCCTCTATTCACATATAGGTACTCATTAATTGTCTTCAATATGCGAAGAGGATACCTTTGACTACTTGGTAAAAGACCCTCCACCCCTACGGCCAGATCATCTAATTGCAAAATAAGATCTTCATGACTTGCAAAAGGATGTCGATGACGGGCAATGAGCGTTGCTGCCTGCAGGACATCAATGTATTCGTCCGGCTTGTGCATAAGAAGTCGATACTCCTCCAATGCATAGGCCCTGGCTGTTGCCGCTCTGAACGCCTCGTTTGCATCCCACCCTTCTACTGAACAATTTACTCGTGTTCTAAGGTTTCTGTTGTATGCTTTAAAGGGAGTTCGACAAGGGCTCTGGTGGATCACTCGCATAGCTGCCAAATCTACTTATCGAGTGATCTAGGACTCGTACACATAGAACATCAAAGAATGTCAAAATTAACTGATTTACGTAATGGCATACTTAAATTGAAGATTATCACCGCTAAATATTGAGTCGTTGGACTTTGGACCTGGGACAGGGTGGTCGTATCAAATCATCTGCAAGGTAAGCTCAGGGAATGGGGAAAGGCAATCGTGTTTCCCAGAATCCTTCAGGGTGAGATCAATAGTGCTGCATGTTTTTGAACTCTCATGCCACTCGACACCCTTGTAAGGTGGTATATATTTCGTTAAACATAACATCAAGCTTATTGCCATGGCTTTCGCGCTTTCATCACAGCCCATCAGGCTTACAAAGGTAGGATGATGAGGGCTTACCGATAATATCACCTCTTTGTCACAATTTGGGCAATCAACCGAGTATAACTTCTGTCTGCAGGCCCCGCTTACTTCTAGAGCAACTCGTGCTCGCGTTGTTTGCTCTGCGATTGCAGCCGAGGAGAACACATCTCGTCGTAGTGTATTTGCTTTGGTAGCTGCTACAGGTAAGCATACAAATATTCAACAAGCATATCGATGCATATCGATCTAGTTTTGATGGCAAATTGCTGACAACTTGTGCCGCCCACCGTTGCAGTTGCTGGCGTTGCTGCCTCTGAGGCACAGGCAAATGTTGGAAATCCCAAGAACAGTTCTATTGCATCCTCTGAAGGCTACACTCTTGAGGGTACCAAGAAGCAGGGTATCAGTGCCTCAAAAAAGAGAAAGCTCCTTGCCAAGGCTCGTGAACGCGCCGAGAAGCAATCAGCAAAGTAAAGTGAACGGAGAGTTATGTACTGTGAATGCTTGTCAGTCAGAATCTTAACAGTATGAGAGTGCTCTATCATTGTTATAAAATTAAGTCTATCTAAATTTCAAGTTCTCTAAAGCTAATGGCTTGGAAATTTCTATACTAGGTGGCTCTAGCCGTATACTTTCAGCTCGAGTGGTCAATGCCCCAGCAATGAGGCCACCCTGGAGTCCTTTTAGGCTCGTTGCTAATTTTCTGCAAGTCTCATCAAGATCGTCTTCCTCACTTGAAGATATCCAATTTTGCAGCCACTGCAATCGTTCTTGCAAATCGTTGCTGGCATTGGACATAGGAAGCAATGATGAGGCGAGGACGGCTGGGGATAGAGCGCACAAACTTTGGGCTGCTGCTAACATGGCTGCCCTACGCACATACGATTCACAATTCTGATGCACTTGTGGACTCCTTATCAGTTCGATTGTTGCAGCAGCTAATGCAGGTGACACATGAGAATTGGAACTACATTCCAAGAATGTTCCTAGGGTAACCAGTAAACGACCCAGCAAGAATGCATCTCTATTGAACAAATCTATTCCATGGCCCTGCACATCACATTCTTTCAGTAATGCCGCTGTCCACTTCAATGCTACATGTGGAAATCTGTTAACTGTCATTGGAGCGCCTGCACTTTGCTCCAATCTTTTCAACGAGTGCTCTGCCATCCAAGTAACACGACCAACCCGCAGGTCACCATCTAAAGTTCGCCCTCTAACCTTCTTCTTGTCATCTAGACTTAATTTTAATGGATGAAGGTAACTACCAGGTTGTGAAAGCTCTTTTGCTGCCGTAGATAAACTATTGAGAGCCAAAAGTCTTTGATGCATGTCAAGTGAAGGCGAGTAAAATTCAGTTGCCACAGCTATTCCTCCCTCTTCGGGCAATGTAGTCAGGACAGCTACTACACTCCTCAAACGGATGCCCTCTATATCTTCGTCTCCTCTCTGCAACTCCTCATTCATCCATACTGGAACTTTTGCATGAAGCAATGCTCTACATAAAGGGGCGGCGTGCAGTGGAAGCTCATCAGGTGCTGCCCGTACCAGAGGTTCTAGAGCCTTCAATGCTTTCAATTGCTCCTTCCATTCCCCATCTCCTTTGGAAAGCATCTTTGGTAGATCTCTGAGTTGAATTCCTGGTAACTCAAAGTCTTCGTCACTGTCTGATTCTAAAATTTCATAAAGCTGTTCATCATCCGAATCTGTCTCAGTCAAAGGTTCAGTTGAGCAGGTCTCCACCTTAGAAACAACTTCTTTTTCTGATGTTTGGTATTGTCCAATAGATGGATTGGTGTCTGCACAGGTCTGCCACCAAATATCTTCTGGCATCCCTTCTGCTACATCTTCAAACAACACCCTCTCCTGTCCCAAAATTGATGACAAGCAGTTACCAACTCTCATTCCTTGGTTCCGCAATGTGACAAGAGGGCTTTCGAGGTGCATACCTATGCCTTCCAACAGGCAAGGAAGCACAGCACCCCATGACTCAACCTGCTCTTTTGTCATTTTTTCTAGCAACCCTAGCACAACATCAGTCAAGTAAGCTTGCTGCCGTACAGGCAATTTTTGGATGGTGGCTTTGTCACTCCATTCCTTAAACACCATCTCGACTATAGACCTTAAGTTGATTGTTGCAACGTAGTCCAACAATAATTTTAACGCTCTTCTACTGGGCAAAAGCATCTGCAGCAACCATTTATTGCACACATAATGCATCAAATCCGCTCTTGTGGACAAGAGCGACGCTGGTATAGCCTTACTCAAGACTTCTACTGCAATGCAGCCCTTTTCAAGCATAGAACACTCTGTGAATAACCAAAATAGTATACTTCCTATGCTCATGAGATCGTTTGCTTCAACTATGCTTTCTGTAATAATTTGGCTTTGAAGGTCTCCAATGCCTTCTTCCGAGCACAAGGTGTCTATCAGGGTCATAGCCACAACACGGGCATGACCTCTCCGAGAAAATTTCAACATCATCTCACTTAAGAAAGACGACGGGAAATTCATGTTTATGCATGTTTTGAGAACAAAGGGTATGAATCTGTAGGGCAATAGACAAGCAAAGTCGCCACCAAACTCCCGGTCAGGAATAGAAGACAGCAGAGTGAGTGCAACATCTCTCTGTGCCTGATTTTGTAGAAGGGATAATTCATGCATTTTCTCGACACTGTTTGCAAAATGTTTTATCAATATTGCTGTTGCAACATCAGCTGCTGCTACCTGCACACGTGTGCTTCCGCTCTTTGCCTGCCAAGGTTGCACACTTGCCAGGTGACTAATTAGGGACTGCAACAAAGGCAAGGCTGGTGCTTCATCATACCATATGAATATCAATGAGTGTTTTTCCTCATCTGAAAATGCTTTTATCCTGTCGACAATCACTGTACTCAAGAGAGCATCAGATACTTTCTGGAATCCTCCTGACTCCTCATAGAAGAGTGCCCTCAGCGAGCGGTCAGCGAGGATGGTGGATTGATTTCGCGGTGGCATATATGGCTTGAAGTCGACTGGAGCATCTGCATGAATGTACTTTTCGTGTATATACGCATCGACGCCCAAACCCAAAAGCCTCTTGATCTCTCTGTCATCCTTAGATGTCGCCAATGAGCTACAGAAGACATCGATGCTCTTAGCTATTTCTTGTGAAATCATCGGCCAGTAGTTTTTAGTTCTTTTGACATGTTGTTCAGTTAAATGTCGAGCCGAACGGTTCGTAACCCTTGAAGTTGAACAACCGTCCCGAGGATGAGCAGTCATCCTGCCTGTTTCTGTATGGTACCCGGGGCTAGATCTACTAAGCATTAGATCTAGCTTTTGAAACCATTGGCAGTATGACTCGCCTTGAATCGTTAGCCACTAGCTTGCAGAGATGGGGGTCATTGTCTTGGAGAAGGTGATTGATTGTTTCTAGCGGTAGTGAAGGAAACGCTTTCACAATATTTTCATTCATATGGGTTTCATGGAAGATTTACATTTTTGAGGATAGTATTAATGGGCTTATTTTTTCATGGATGCCTGAATCTCTGTTGAAGTTATGCCAATTTAAACTGGCCAAGGACAGCTTTCATTCGGCCAATTGCTTCCAAGGCAGCTTGCATGGGAACCGCTGCAAAACACATCCTTGCATACCCCGGCTCACCTGCATGACACGCCTGTCCTGGAGTCAAAACCACCTTACACTCTTTATATATGAAATCAAATAGGTCATTTTCTGCTTTCCAACTTTTGTCACGCATAAATTCACGCAAATCGAGCCATACAAACATGCCAGCATGAGCAGGGGTGAATGAAATTGCTGAGTCTATCAGAGCATTCGATATTGCATCATAAGAATCTTTTAGTTTTCTGTTTGTGTCTGCCAAAAATACGTCAACCCATAATTCATCTGAGAGCATCTGAGTGAGTGCATGCTGCGTGTGATTGCTCAACATTGCAAGGGGCGCTACACTACTCATCGCCATATGCAATCGAGCATTTTTAGAAATGAGTATTCCTACTCTAAGCCCACTAGCACACCAGTCCTTAGATAACCCATACAAAATGTGAACGTATGTATGTACTTGTTGTTCAACTAGCCTCCCAGAAGAGATGAGCTCTGCTGCAAGTGTAAATGCACTCACAAATTGAGCATCTCCATGTACTGACAGTGCATAAATTTCATCAGATACAAAATGAATTCGGTTTTCTACTGCCCATACTATCATCTCTCTAACTACATCTTTGGAGTATATAGTACCCAAAGGGTTATTTGGGTTGGTGAGTAGTAACGATCGAATAGGGACGGTAGCTTGTTCCACTGCTAGCTCTAATTGAAGTCTGATATCCCTTGAAACCTCCAGATGAAAAGGGCAAGGAATAAGGTTGCATTTGACTCTCAAATCAGCGTCAAATGCAGGATAGTAGGGTGCAGGTATCAACACCCCTGAACCAGCATCGCATAAAATATAGTAAGTGTTGTTTATTATTGCTCCACACCCAGCAGAAACAACAAGGTCATTTTCATCAAATTCAATGCTTCCATGAAGAAATGTACGGTGCAACATCTTGGCTATTGCCTTCCGGAATTGTTCTGTGCCAAATGTAGAGTCATAATTCAAAACTGATGATGGGTAATGCTCCACCAGTTCCAGGCGCCTGCGAAAAAGCTCATTGCCAAGCTTGTTCTCTGCAACGCAAAGGCATATATATCCTGCCTTGTTCTCCTCGCTCCATAAATCCACTAAAGCTGCCACAAATTTGGCTATGTAGCTGAGTTGCCCGCCAACCAGTGAATCTGATCTGATTGCAAGTCCTTGTCGTTCTCCGTCGAAATTGTCATTACACTCCTTCATTCTGACCTATATGTATATCAAGCATTACAAACGTGCACAATTACCAAAAAATGAGGTATTTGGAACTGAACGTGGCTATGTTTTATGAAGGTACTTGGCAAGCAGCCTGCAGGCCTCATCTAGCTTGGCATCTGTTTTGCAAAATACAAACCTGACCAGTGTCTTGGGAGCTGAACTCTTGTCTTCATAGAATGCACTTACTGGGATAACTGTAACACCAGCTTCTACCGTCAGACGAAGACTAAACGCAACATCGTCTTCATTTTCATCCTGCTTAAATGAACTGAAATCAGCTATGAGAAAGTACGTCCCCTGTGCTGGCAGCACTATGAAACCAATATCTTCCAACTTGGCTTGCAACTTCATTCTTTTCTTGTATAATACCGTACCTAAATTCAGATAAAATTCACTGCATTGCTGCAGGCCATGCGCCACGCCCAATTGCAGTGAGCTATTTACAGTGAAGGTCACAAACTGATGAGCCTTTATGACGGCATCAATCAAAACTTTGGGTCCCAATGCCCAACCCACTTTCCAATCAGTGAAGCTGAAGGTCTTTCCAGCACTGCCTATCCTAATGCACATAGATTCCATACCTGATACCGATGCCAATGATCGGTGCTTGCTAATGTCAGCATAAACAAGGTGCTCGTAAACTTCGTCCAAAACAGCAATTGTGCCATATTTGATGCAAAGCTTACCAATGATAGATAATTCATCCTCTCCAAACACTTTGCCTGTAGGATTATGAGGTGTATTAATAACTATTAACTTTGTGTTTTTGTTGAAGGCTTGCTTTAAATCCTCAACATCAAATGTCCATAGCGGGGGTTTTAGACTTATGATCCTGGGATGGGCCCCTACTATTTTGATGAGGGGTATGTAACTATCGTAAATCGGCTGGAAACATATGACCTCATCTCCTGGGTTTAAGAGGCCAAGAAATGCAGAAGCTAAGGCCTCTGTTGCACCTACAGTAACAACCACATCATTCTCAGACATCACAATCCCCGAATACTTTGCAGAGTGGGTGGCTAAAGCCTTCCTCAAGGATGCGACGCCAGTCAGAGGCGGATACTGATTTGGAGAAGATAATATATTCTCGCAAACAACTTCCTTCATAGATTGAGGACCTTGGAGTTCTGCATCTGGGAACCCCTGGCCGAGGTTGACAGTTTTGTGCAACGCAGCCAACTGACTCATCTTCTCAAAAATAGTTGTCGGAAGAGATCCCAACGTGTGGTTGAAACTTTTACAAGCCATCGCTATTGTTGTTATACGACCTTCATTTAAATTACAAAGCCCAAACCTTGAGGAATTCAAACTTGCCACCATTTCCTGTTGGCATAAGCTTCTTCGAGCTTTCTTGCCATGCTGGCAAAGTCTTCAGCATCATTTGCCATGGCAGCGCTCTTGTCCTGTAGTCCTCTAAGCTTCTCCCCTCTATCAACAAGTGCATCTCTGGTCTTTTCAATCACACCACGCACACCACTGAACTTATCATTCTGCTTTGCAACTCCTGCCCTCCCATAATTTCGCTTTATCTCTGATGTCGTCCGCATATGAACTTTTGCTTGCTTGATAGAAGGAGGATTCCCCCTTGATGATCCAAACAATTCAGCTCTCTTCTCCTTTGGAGTGGGGCTACTATTCCTAGCTACTTTCATCTTTATGGGAGATGTTTTAGCCTTTGGATCTTGTTCCAAATCAGCCTCTTCACCTACGATGTCCAGCTCAGCCAAGGAAGTAACAAAAGTAAGAAAGAGTTTGGACAATGGGGGTGCAGCCACTGGTAAAGTCATTGAAGCTTCAGCTTCTTTCATTGCTGCCGATTCCTTTGCAAGCTCCCAACAGAATATTGCCTTTGGCATTGTAGGCAAAACTGCATCTGGAGTGATGACCAGTCTTGCCACTTCATTAGCACAGGCCGCAAGTATAATTTGGCCATCCCTGGAAGAGGCGCATGGGGAGCGAATGCAGGTTGCACAACTACAACCGCACGTTGGACAGAGTACTGTCCCCCATGGGAAACCTAGTGCTGTAGATAACTTCTCTTTATATAATTGCTGCAAACCTGGAACGCTATAGATGGTCAGGGTGCTACCATCTGCTGCAATCACTGCTATGCCTGGCCCGGATACCGATGTAAATGCACCTGCAAAGCCTGCTGGTTCCTCTAACCTGACCTTTCTCTCACTTGTCCTATCTCCTATCGATATGCTCTGTGTACTGTACACCCGCAATGCATCCTCTGAGGCTAACAGGACATATGAACATGGTCCCATCTCACCTGGATCGGAAGGAGCGTCTTCTTGCAAGCATTCGGGGAGGGGCGAGGACTCTTCTTGATTCTCGTAATAGCTATGCAGAGCCGCTAAAGGATCAATGATTGTACCACTATCCTGGGTTGGGGTACTGGGTTGATCCTTATCAGGTGTTTGTGATGTCAATATATCTCTTTTCCTCAAAACATTAGGGATATTAGGGACTTTGAAGTTGAATCTCAATCTTTTCTGTGCAGCTACAGGTGTTGTTTCTAATTCATCACCCGAACTGGGAAGTTCTTGAACCTCAATAGTTTCTCCAACATCGACTTCTTCAACTTGAAGTGAGGATTCCTCCATAGCATTACTTGATACATCATTGTTGTTTGCCCATGGAAGAGATGTTGGAGCAGCAAATGGAGCCAGCAGCTCACCTGCAGGTCCTAGTAGTGTCATTGATAAGGGACGAGCTGTGTTCTTAGGCTTTAATGCTTTGCCTCCAACTATACTTCCATCTTCCAAACCTAGGATGGCAACACTAGAATCATTTAAACTGGCATATAATACCATCCTTTCTATTGTTTGACCAGATCTATGTGATGTGACAGAAATTCCAAAGCTGATTTCATTCACTGCCTCTGTGAATGGCTGCGAATAAAACAATTGACTAGGTTGCATAAGATCCAAGAGAGAAACACAGCCTTTAGCATCGGCTACTGCAACCAATTTGAGAAGCGATGCCAATGACAGTGCAGTTAAATCAACATCATGCACGCTGTATCGAGTCACATACTGGAATCCTGCCGCTTGTATCATGACATGTTCGTAAGGCAGTCTAGCTTCATCAAGATTTGCTCTATGCACATCCTGCGGCTGATCACAAAACTGATAGAGTCGCGCATCTCCGCCACAATGCCCCACAATAATTAATCCAGAATGGGGGCACACATCCATGCATGTGACTGCCTTTAATTTCTCTGCCCCACCAGACGCTGGTATTGTGTGGAGCAGTTGTGGGACAGCTGGTGATGCATCCCATACTCTCACTCTTCCATCTCTATGTCCAGTGAATAGCACTCCACTCGGGTGATACATAGTGGAATCATTGAATGTACAAAGTTCTGAAATGCCACCTTTAAACGGCCAATCTATCTGTGCCACGTCCTCTCCCGTACTCATCAAGCGGGGGCTACAAGCCCTCAGAGCTGCCAATGTCAACTCATGTTCTAACCCTCTCTCATCCGTGTCCAGCTCTGGAGACCTCATCTTCACACCAATTAATTTTGACATTGTAATGGGTGGCAATTCCTGAGCTGGCAGCATGACTGGGGTGGGGGTCCAGCTCCTCAAATCATGCACAATTATCTGCCCGCCTTCGGTCAAAACCATCAAGGATTTATCTTCGACAACAGCGTATCCTTGAATATTACCAAACCATGGTACAACTTTATGACCATCCCCCTCCACTGGCCATCCTTTGGATTGGGGGCGTAATGGGAGGAGGGTCAGCATTTCAGGTTCACCTCTTGGCTGACCTCCCCTCACCAACAGGCAATCTTCGTCATTACCAGCGGGTGGAGGACCACCTGTTATAAACTGTAAACTGGCCACAGGTCCTGCCTCTTTATTCAAAGGCGCTACAGTAAGACTCATCAGAAGTTCTGCCTCCTGAGGAACCATCACAGTGAGTGGATCAACAACAAGTGATTTTGGAGGGATGCCCCAAATGAGTATGCTACCGTCGTCATAGCCCACTGCAAATGCATTAGCCCTTGACCCTACCCAACAGCTACAAACAGGATGGGATTCCTCTGTCTCATCATCCAATGCTGCACACACTATTCTCTCTGCTCTCAAATCCCAGATGAGTGTACCACTATAACGATGCGTAAGCAGCGCAATTGGCCGGTCAACAGAAGGGGCCGTGGCAGAGATAGCAACAACAGCACCTTTGCTGTCCAGATCTTCAGCTAGAATTTGGTAAGGGTACAGCTTCACTACTGCAGCTGGGACTGCCCCTTCGGCTGGTTTGCCATTTTTGCTCAAAACGCCTATCACTTTGATGTCCCCAGAAGCACAACCAATGAGGATGTATGATGTTTTTGGTATTGCAGCCACCGATGTGACGATTTCATTCTTAATTTTTATTGCTGAGAGAAGTCTCCGACCAGATATACTAAAAAGTTCCACATCTCCATCCTTAGTAACTCTTATCAATGCACCCTGATTCTTTACGAAAGCAAAAAGAACCGTGGGAGACTGTGATGCAGGATGAATAGTGGCCTCGACACCAAGTTTTCCAACAATTTTTACTCTGCCATCAGAAGTGGCAACTGCAAGGAGACTCTGAGTTGGTTCATAGGCAACGCTGTCAGCTGCCTCAGGAAAACCTGTTTGTCCTGCAAATTGTGGATTGATGAAGATGTCTTGTAGTATGTCATGAGGCAAGGAAGTGCCGTCACGAAGCTGAGAGACTGAGTGTTGTATTTTTCGGTGCAGGTGGCGTGCAGAAGCGGCAGTGCCAACAAGTATGTGCTTTGAATCTGAGGATGACCTCATTATTACTTTGACATTTAAACAGAGTTTAAGCAGCAATGTGTTTTGTTATCTCTGACGGTTATACAACTGTCAGAGCATCGCACTTGCACGCAGAGAGCCTGACGCATTCGGCAAGTTTTAAACCCCATATACCAATAACAAAGCTTAATTTACAAGAGGCAACGCTCAAGCAAGGAGGAGAAGGCATTGAAGAAAGTGAGCAATCTTGTTGACTCTTTGATGGGTTTTTGAGCTAAAATAAGAGTGGTTGTTTTAGTTTTTTAAATTTGCAACTATTACCAGGATGGACACATAATTTGTGGCTCGTAACAAGGGAATAGACGATTCATGTTCCTTGGATCATTTGGAAAATTGTCAACTTCATTGTATTAGTCTTGAATGAACGGGGCTCTCCTTCATCGAAGGTAAACTCGTTCTCTGTTTTTAGTTCAACTGGAATTTGAGTGACTTGACATCTAAAACGCACATCCCTTAGGAGCGAAGACATGAGCCAACTGAACACCGGCTCAGGAACGTACAAGAGTCTTGGTACCGTGATGGAGGGCGATGATGATCCAGGTGTCCATAAGCATCAAAAAGGCGATTTTCTTACATATTTAGATATCAGTCCACGGACTTTAGCTTGGCCTGCATTCAATATGCTCTTTCTGGCTATAATCCTGGTGCTCATGCATCAGGTAGAGTCTGCCTATGCCAATCTTTTTGTGCTGTACTACCAGCCATTTTTCCCAATGCTGGCAATGCTCTGGTTTTGGGCTGTGGCTGTCCTGTATTTTGAATGGCGCGGAATTCGTTATGATGTCTGCTTCAGTATTGAAGATCAGAAGTATCTCTTGCCCAGCCATAGCATATTCCATGTGTGTTATGTGGTTGGCACTTTGGTACTTGCAAGTGGTACTGTTTTCTTGTATCAATGTACAGTAGGGAATTACGTTGCAGCATCTTATCAACCTCCATTTATTTATTTGGCAATGCTTGGACTGTTTCTATATCCCGGCAATATATTATTTCCAGACACCAGGCGTTTTTTTGCGTCCACTATCTGGAGAGTGTTCACTCCCTTAAGGTCGGTAACTTGGTCAGATTTTTTGTTAGCAGACATCTTAACTTCTTTAGCTAAAGCCATAAGCGATACTGAGAGAGCAGTGTGTCATTTGATGACAGGACCAGTAATGACTCCAGATCCTTCTGCATGTGGAGATGCCTCTTGGATTATTCCATTTGGCTTAGCACTACCGTATGCATGGAGGTTGATTCAGTGTTTGCGTGTATATGCTGACACAGGCGCTAGACCACAGATATGGAATGCAATCAAATATTCCACAGCATTTCCTGTTATTGCCTTGTCTGCCACTAAATATCATGTAGATCCAGCTCAATGGCAATCATTTTGGAAACCGTTGTGGCTGGCTTCGGCTGCTTTGAATTCAGGGTACTCATATTTCTGGGATCTTGAAAGGGATTGGGAAATAGGCTTCTTCAGTCAAATGAGAAATTTTGGAAGTATTCTTCCTCCTCCTGTTCTGCAATCTCACTTGCTATATCCTAAAAGTTTCTATCTCTACTTGATGGCATCTAACTTTATACTGAGGCAAGCATGGACATACAAACTATCTCCACATTTGAGAAGACATCACTTGAGCGTATTTACAATCGTGATATTGGAGGCATTTCGAAGATTTCAATGGCTGTTTGTGAGGGTTGAAGTAGAATTGAGAAAAATTCAAGCAAGGCGACCAGAATTAGGATCTCTAGTGGCACTTAAAGGCTCAGAGCATCTTCATGATGATGATACGGAATAGCCTACGGAATAGCCGACAGGCTATTATTAGAGAGCTGATAGAAAATAGTGATCAGCCTCATTCAAACGATGCTCCACGACATTGCACAGGATATCTGTTTTGATGAGCATATTAGCTTCCCCTCCTAAAATGACTCCAGATGAATAATGTTGAGAGACTGATAAGCCACTCAAGCAATAGCATGTATGGTAGTAATCTGCAGACTTTCCAGGTTTATCCCTTAATCCTGCCTTTGCCTGGCAACATAGCAGAATCCACAGCTGAAGTGCCATTGAATTATACAACCCCAAGTTGACATTATTCTCATTTAATGTACTTAAAATAGCGGGCATGCAGTTTTCACACTGTTCTATATGCTCCTCTACAAGAAATGCACTTTGCTTCATATCAGACAATTGCTCCAGGATGGTTGGGTATTCACTGCTAGTTGAAGTCTCCAGCCTGACGACACAATCCTCAATTACCTGTTTTAAAGAGTGTAATTCCAACTCAGCTGCTTCATTAGGAGGCCGAATGCCTTTAAGAGCTTCCAAGATGTCTAAATCACATTCAGCTTCCAGCTTGCTGATGCTTTCTACACACCCCACTTTCTTTGTCTTTGCCATGCCTGTGGAGAGCACATTTTCTACAATTGGAAAGATGGCTCCTTGCCAATAGCTATAGCACCCGTCCACCAACTTATTTGTACGGCCCATGAAGCCACCCTCCAATGCTCCTTGCCGATTTACTGCCCATCTCAACAGAGACTCTATATCTACTGCCTCCTCAGCGATCCCCCCCAAAACAGCAGCAGCAAGGCCACAAAATGCATACCCCCCATGCCCCTCATTCCCAGGTTCTCCTCCTATCCCTCCCTCGTGACCTTGGCAGCTTTTTAAAAATTCAACCATACTAGATGCTTTTATTATTGGTTTTGGGTCAATATTTAACATTCTACATGCTGCCAGAGCACAGTAACAACCACGAATATCTACCTCCCCTCCTTCATGGACGGTCATACCTCCCCCCTTACTCAACGGCAGGCACATTTTCAAGAAAAATGCCAAAATATTATCTCGATGTATCAATGAAAGAGCGTCGCTACCCCCAAGTGTTACAAGAGCAGCTACGGATGCATATGTCGTGGCTAAATGCGCAATCTGATACGGACCACCGCTGAAACCACCATCAGGATGTTGGCAGCTAGCTAAGTAGTCAATCATTTGTTTTCTAGTTGGTTTGCTGGGAAGAGGGGCATCAAGTAAAGCCAATGAGTGCAAAGCCCAAAAGAGTATCCAGGTATGGCTGGCATCAAGTCCTATGTAGCCGCGGGCGAGCGGACCCAAAGCTTGGTGGAGAAAGGTAATGTGGTCAGCTCGCGACAGCAGTACCAAAGGGTGGTCTGACGTCTTCAATATACCAATAAATGACTTATAGATGTCATTTAGACGTCTTTCTAAGGCGCGCTGCTCTGCAATTGTTGCTGTAGGGACGTCGACCAACACCATTTATATTCCGCAGGAAAATAGTGCCAACTCTCTAGACTGAAGTAGATCCAGTCCAAAGTGGATGGGCATCGTAATTGAACATCGTCAGCAACATAAATCCGGAAATAGTTCCCCTAAGAAGCACCCATGAGTCGAGTCAAGCTTGAAATTCAAGGCGCACATTCCCATTTCAATGATTCCAGGAATGTGTTGTATTCTGACGAATATCATTCAAAGAATTTAACATCCAAATCCAAATAAAATTAGTTTAGAAGTGTATGTGTTTCTACTGAGTAGAGGAACGGTGGGATCCCTCTTCAGATGCAGGTCGTTCACGCGGATGGGACTGGCTTTCTTTATGAGAAACGTTATGCACTACCCGAGCAAAGGTCTAAGAACGACCATGTGGCAGGGGATCTAGCTGACCATTCCCCAGATTCTGGCGGTGAGGAGGACTTTTTAGGGTTTGACGGGGGTCTGGCTGTTCAGGGACTGCTGCAGGACTATGTTTCGTTGGGTTATGTGGAGAATGCAGAAGCAGAAACAGCCAAAATCGAAAGCCCACCTCAACAAATTCAGGAAGTACCATGGCTCAAGTCATTAGAGAATATATCATCTCCCCTGCTACGTTTGCACCAAGAACTTGTTGAGTTTTGTAGATACCTATCTCCTTCTGTTGAGGAAAGTGCACTGAGAGATCTAGCTGTGGCTCGGGTTGAAAAAGAAATCAAGCTGATATGGACTGGAGCCAAGGTAGAAGTATTTGGATCATATGCAACTGGGTTATATTTGCCTACCAGTGATATAGACGCTGTAGTTTTAAACAGTGGTTGCACAGACATTGCGGCAGGTTTAAAGGCTCTTGCCAATGCATTGCTTCGGAAACAAATAGCCAAAAATGTCCAAGTTATAGCCAAAGCTAAAGTTCCTATTATTAAGTTTGAAGAGTCTGAGTCCGGCTATGCATTTGATGTTTCATTTGATGTAGCAAACGGCCCACAGGCAGCTTCACACATCAAATTTCTTCTGGACACAATGCCAGCAATGAGGCCGCTGGTAATGATACTGAAGGTATTTTTACAGCAGAGAGAGCTGAATGAAGTGTATCAGGGCGGATTGGGCTCGTATGCCCTGCTCGTCCTTGTGGCTACTCATTTACAATTGCACCCTTCTAGGCGACCCGGAAAAGATGAAAGAGAAACTAAGCGGAGAAAATCTCAGGATCAGACTGCCATGATTATGGAGCAAAATTTGGGTCTATTGCTTGTAGATTTCTTTAGGTTGTATGGAAGGGCATTGAATAGCGCAGTTGTGGGCATCTCGTGCAGACGGGGAGGCAAATTCTTTTCGAAATACAGCAGAGGATACCTCAACAACGAGCGGCCATATTTGTTTGCGGTAGAGGACCCAAGTGACCCAGATAATGATTTAGGGAAGAACAGTTATAACATATCCAGGGTACGAATGGCATTTGACTATGCATACAGCCAACTAGTTGCTCCAACCAAAGCAAGAGGCTCGCTCTTGCAAAAGATAGTCCGTCTTGACCCAATTTTGTTTGCAAGACAACCAATGAAGGTCTCCACCAGGCCTGCCATAAAATTATTCCAAGACAAGAAGGACAAAGGAGCCGGGAGGCAACACAGGCAAAAAAGGGGAAGTTGAAAACAAGGGCGCTGGGTATGGTTTGTCCACTCTGAGTTGACCAAGTTTCAAACATACCGATAGTCATAATGCGTGGCCACGCATTCCGCACGCAATCGAAGTATTTCTCATTTCATATCCAACGTTTTTCTCCTTTTGTACCAGGGTTTTAGATTCTAGAATGGGGTTCGCCCTGAAAGAGTGGGGATGCAAGATGTGTTTCAACAAGAGATCCCTTCCAAATTCCCTCGTAATGATTTCAGTTGCTGTCCTGATACTAATTGTTGTAATATCAGCACTCGCTGGGGTGGGTACGTTTGACCAGAAGAGCTCAGATTTCGGGCCAAGAAACACAAGTAGTCTGGGGAACAACGTCACCTATGCCTCCAAGTACAATGATGGCTTTCTTCACAACTATCTGACACCCTTAGAGCAAACGGAATGGGGTCTAGACACAGATTTTGATGTGATTGTGATTGGGGCAGGCATATCTGGGCTCATTGCCGCCAAGAAATTAGCAAGTGAAGGATTCAATGTCATTATCTTGGAAGGGCGGGACAGGGTCGGCGGAAGAGTGCTGGAGGTAAAAACTAGTGGACCCGCACCTGTGAATTTAGGAGCCACTTGCATATGGGGATATAACTCTATAAACCCCCTGTTTGACGAGTGTACACGCGCAAATGTCAGCTCTACATTGTATGACGCTAAGTCTGTAAGCATTTTTGATGAGAGTGGTAAGAAGCTCAGTGATGATGTTGTCAGAAAGGCGAACAGCGCGCAAGACAAACTGGACACGTTACGTGAGCAGTTACAATCAGATCTTCCTTTAGATTCTTTGCTCATCGAGGCTGGTCAACAATTCTCTTTGGTAGAGCGGCTCGAGTTAGAAAGAAGGGTATCATCTAGCATGACAAAGCTTTCTAGGGGGGCGCCTCTCTCAGAGCAGTCCAGTGTTTCATATGGTGACGAGCTCTTCCTCTCTGGGCCAGATGCACTGGTACTTGAAGGTCTGAGCAATATGATCGCTAACTTAGCAGATGGTTTGGATATCAGGTTGTCCCAACAAGTTTTTGAGATTTACTATAGTGATGAGAAGGCTACCGTTTTTACCAATCATGGCAACTACACGTACACCGCTCAATATGTCGTATGCACAGCCCCACTTGGAGTTCTACAGGCAGATCCAATATTTCAAGGAATTGCATTCTATCCCCCTTTGCCTGAAGAGATAATGACTGCAATGTCCCTGTTAGGGGTGGGACATATTGCAAAGATTGTGCTCAGCTTTGATTTCGCATCTTGGGACCCCTCCATTGGGAAATTATCTTTGATAAATACAGAGGAAAGGTGTGCATGGCTCGAGTTCTTGGATGTCAGTGCAAGTGCCGGACACCCAACTCTGATTGGTTTTGCATCTGGTGATTGCGCTGTTCAGCTTGAAGCCATGGACCCACAGAAATCAGTGGACCTGGCAATCTCTGCATTAAGGACAGTGTATCCGACGATGCCCCTCCCTGTCAGTTACAAGGTCACGAATTGGAGTAGAGATGACTTTAGCCTTGGCAGTCACAGCTACTACAAGGTAGATGGCACACCTTCTGATAGAGCAACCATGACTGAGCCTGTTGGTGGTTCCTTACTGTTTGCTGGGGAAGCTACTCATCCGGAGCACCCATCAACTTTGCATGGAGCGTACCTGTCGGGGCTACAACAAGCCTTGAAAGTGATCAGTAAAAGAGTTTGAATAGAACTGTGAAATTCGGACTTGAAACTTAATTCTGACAAAACTGACTGGAATGATATTGAAGTTGTTAAGTTCAATTAAGCTACATACAATGATTGGTTTGCCGAACGTACGCTATTCCAACTGCATTAGGGTTGTGCCACTTGCGTTTCAGTGCTATTCCATAAAGCAAACGAGGTTTGCAGAAGGCTTAAAAAGCCTTCAAGGGCACGGGTTTGCTGTAGGTGGGGTTCATCGCAAGATTCATAAAGACCCAGAGGGCCTTACACACGAAGCAGGAGCTGACAACGCTGATGTAATAATTGACGAAATTGACTACGATCCAGCACTAGCAAACTCAGTCATGTTGATAGGCACCGTCGGTTCTAAGCCAGAGGTACGGTTCTTTGAGAGTGGGAACAAGGTCGCCACTATACCAATAGCAATCAATTCTAAGAAGGACGAGGATTCACAGTGGATTGACGTTGAAGCTTGGGGTTCTCTTGCCGATAGAGCTCAGTCAGAGGTTGATAAAGGTCAGCGCATAGCTGTCCAAGGAAGGCTTCGCGTCAATTCGTGGACTGATGGTCAGGGAATGCGCAGAAAGACTGTCCGAATCTCTGCCAACACAATCAAAAAAATTAGAAGTAACTATAACCAACAGACTTTGGATGCATCCTGGGAGGGTTGGCCATCAAGTTCAGCACCACAGCAGCTGGCCTCTCCGCAGCAATATGGAGTCGGAGGACCACATCAGCAAACATCAGCACCTACTTTGCCAACAACAACAGAAGATCTTTGGATGTCTTATTTCGAAAGTCCTGATACTTGGCATGACAACAGAGAAAGAAAGCAACAAGGATCAATTAATACGAAATCTCCTGATTTTAAAAGGAAGGACGGCGGCAGAGATGCTCCGGCTCTCTGGATTGATAGCCGGACAACCCCAGCATGGGTATCTACAGAATTAAGGAAATTGGATTCGCAAAGGAGGGCCAGTAGTGATTTGCCACCCTTCTGATTTATAGTATTATTACCAACTCTTCAATTTCAAGGTAAAACACAAAACAAATAAACTACCAATTAAAAAGTACATCTGATATGGTCAAAATTTCTACAAAGAAGCGTTCGACAGAGTTCAAAAGAGGCTCAATCAGTGCGGTGTAATATTTTGGAGCTATTCACTGTCAAAGAATTCTGAGATCTCATTTTTGTTGCACTGGAGCGCTTGCCAGTCGACTTTGGTTTCCTGATTTTACTTATAGTGGGGCGTGGAGTTCTGTACACAGCACCTAATTGACTAGCCCTAAATGCAGTTGGCGCAAACTGATTGAAAACAGGTATCAAAGAGCGTACTACAGGTCCTTTGCGCCCTTCATGAGACACCGCGCTGCTCACACTTTTAGTAGGCGTGGCGGGAGGGTCTTTAGGTGTTGTCAAGTTGCCATCAGGTGTGTGCTCTCGTGAATCCATCTCCCTCCGTAAGCTTGATATTGCAGGGAACTTTGTTGGTTCTTGGACATCAGACACGGCTACGTGTGCTTGTACAAGGCCATAACTAGAAGGACAAGCATCTGAAGTAAGATAGATCAGTCTGCAGGGTTGATATACGTGTTAGCAATATGAAGGTCATAGTTATAAATCTGATGATTTTTGCTTGATATGTACCTGCCGTTCAAGTCTTTTAAAACTTTGTTGGCCTCAGCATCGCATTGTTTGGATGATTCGAGCTCGAGGACCGTTTGCGAGCGGCTGCGTGTAACCCTCATCACAGCATTAGATCGATTACAGGACATCATTTGAGGTTCAAAGTTTGAAATCGGCACTAAAAAAGTGCAGATTCACGACACCGAAAATTCAAATATCCTGGATCAATTGATGTCTCCCTTCTGCTCTACTTCATCGAATGACAAGTTTTATCGGCGACAAACTTTCGTTGTCTGTGCTCTTGATCGCCCCTTGTTTGTTTGCGACGAAGATTAGTGCTGATAAGTCTGAGGTACAAGGTAACTCCCTGGCTTTGCGTCAGTTAACGACACTTTGCTTACATGTTGACTGGGTGGTGTGAGGGGTCTTCGTGTATATGTGCCTGATTCCTTTACTTAATGGATATACTTGAGAACCACTTCAATGGACAAGAAAATTCCAAATCTTGGAAAGTTCAGGAAGGGTTTCATCTCTCAGGATATGCTAGCTATATATATACCCTACCATCCCTGCCTTACAACATTCAAGCAGCCTCCTCTTGGGTGTTCAAGAATTTAGAGGGTGCATAGAACCACAATTTTGTAATTTGCAGTTGTTGAACTGTAGCAAAATGAAATTTTTGTGGGGGTTAGCGCCACTTCCAAAGACGGTCGTCCGTCCTCGACCCCCGGGAAATTGTGCCGACTACAGAAGTCGTCATTGCAAATATGCTGCGACCCCTCAAAGTGGTGATTCTCAGCAAGGAATATCAACGGGCTCCAATGAAGACGAGCAAAAACACCGTAAGTGCCTATATAAAGCAGCCAGAGGGTTTTATGACTGACTCTCCTGCCTTCCGGTCCAGTTGAGAACCTTTTGAACAGCAGAGCTGATATGCTTGATCAAATGATGAAATCAATTACAAGAGAATTGTTCCTTGATAGGTCAGTAGCTAATTTTACTGATGATCGTGAGGATAAGGAGATGGATGTCATACGTCGAATAATCACGGAGGTTGTTGCATCTCGACTAGATGAACTTGATCAGATGTTTCTATATGCGTTGAACGCTTATCTTCAAGGTGCAATAGAAAACAAGGAAGAGGAAGCAGCAGGCATGTTGCTTGCTATTAAGGATGAGGTCATTCGCCAGCTTCATAAAAAACTTACTCCTGAGATGCAAGTTCTCAGTGTTGCAGCAGAAATTACTGATGTTCAGGAGCGTTCAGAATTCATCACTAGAAGTTTAGACACAGATGCTTACAATCTGTTTAGTTGCTCTGCAGAATCGCTGGAAAGGGCAGCAGAGGGTGTAATCATTGATATGGAATCTCTGGAAAGTATTCCAGACCATGCTCTCCTTGCAAGGATCTGCTTGGTAAGAGAAGAGGCCAGGAAGATAGCAGCCAGGCAACCTGCTGTATTAGGTTCTAAAGATCCTAATTATGGGAAAGTTAAGATAATGGCAGTGCCTCAGAAAACTTTAGTTTTCTTGAATAATTTGATTGGTATTAGTTCATCTGACCAAAGATGTTTTATACTTGAGAAAGCCTTTAAGGAAGACGGGCCTGTCACAGCGAGTGATGACAGCAGCGAAGTTGGAGCTCACCGACCGGGGCGGCTGCTGCGGTGTTTGGATGCTTTGAAGCAAGAAACTTCCAATGTGAGGGATTCGGATTTAGATGAAACTTTAGCAAAATTAGAGGGAAAGACTTTGCCGTCCGCTGTCCCCATTGATGACAGTGTTTTACAGCGTTTAGAAGAGATAAGAAATGATATCTTCTCAGTTCTAGCAGACTTAGGGAGTAAGGAAAGGCTAAGGATGTAAAACATCAAAATAAACTTCAGGCTTTTTGTGAAAAGCAATCTTCTCTTCTAAAGTTGCCCCGATGTGCAAAAGGCTGCTTTCATTCCAAGGGGGAGCAATTAGCTGCAAACCCACCGGAAGCGAATCCTCCACAATTCCAACTGGCAAAGTCAATGCAGTTAATCCCAACATATTGGGAGCCAGAACATATCTCATCAGCATTGCAGTCTGCACCAAATCACTCACACCAGATTGCAAGGCATTTTCCCTAATTATTGGTGCGGCAACAGGAGTTGTTGGCGTGCAGATTATGTCTACTATATCAAATACCTTTCGGAAATGTATTTCAAGCCTAGTTCTAATTTTTTGTGACTGGACATAATGAGCCCCAGTGAAACCCCCTGCTATGGCTAATGAAGCTCTTGTCTCAAGGTTGAATTGCTGTCGAGTACAAGAACAGTTCAAAGCAGCTTGCATACTATTTCGCATCTCCGAAAGAATAGTACAAGTATGTGCAGCTCTGAGCATATGCAACTCGGGAATGATCACTTCTTTCTTGGTGGCTCCTAGTGATTGTAGATGTGCTACAGCAGTCTGACACAGCTCCAAAATATCCTTGTCACAATCTTCAAACCATGGTACATATATACCAAATGTCAAGCCTTCAAGTGGTTTTGCAGACAGTACATTTATCGACTTGGGAATCGTAGTAGGATACTCTTTGGATGACTCGGCCAGGGCCAAATACATGAGAGCAGCGTCCAAAACTGTCCCAGCTAGCGGCCCAGAAGTTGCAACTGTTTGGTCGATTGGTGCACAGTGCTCCATACTCACTCTCTCATGAGTTGGCATCAGTCCAATTACTCCACACAATGCAGCAGGTATTCGTATGCTACCACCACCATCAGTACCAATACTGCATGGGCACAGACCACAGGCTACAGCTGCTCCTCCACCAGAACTTGATCCCCCAGTATGGTACCTCCGATTGTGTGGATTTCTAGCTGTTCCTGTCCTTGTATTCAATCCGGTGGTACCCAAACCGATCTCATGCGTATTGACTTTTCCAATCATAATTGCTCCCAGATCGAGCATTCTTTGTACACCAGGGTTTGCCATTGTTGCCCGTCTCCGTGTTGCCATAAATGAAGTACCACATGAAGTGGAATACGGAGGACAATCTATTAAATCCTTCACTGTGAAAGGAACACCATCCAGAACGCTTATGGGCCTTTTGACACGAAATCTCTCAGTCGCCATGTCTGCTTGCTGTCGCATCTCATCAGCAAGATATGACAGGACAATCTCCATATCTTTACTTTCCTCAATAGCCTGTATCACTCTCTCAACAACTTCAGAAGGAGTTGTTTCTCCTCTTATATATGCTTGATGAAAGTCAAAAATAGTGTTGGGAGTCCAGACCTGTTTCTGCAAAGGCGCCACTTTGCAGAGTCGATCCACGGTTGAGGAAAGCAGCTGGACCCTACCCCTGCTTTCTATCGATTCTTCAAACGGCAAGCTCTTCCAACCCAAAGTATTGGCATGATACGTGGGTCTTTCAGGCAGGTATACATCTTCAAGGGACTCCAGCAGCTTGTTTTTCCTCAAGAGATGCCTCCTCAGAGGGCCAAACGCTGAGCTTTCAGAAAAGGCAACAAAGAGCGAGAGGGACAATCCTGCAGCTCCAAGTGCAGGCTCAACATGGAATGTTGAGCTATGAGAGTTATAAACTACATCGTACCTGTCAACACAGGAGCTTTGAGGTTCTCTGGTTTATACTCATCGTCTTCCACTTCCTCCGCGGTGGCAGACGTGACCGTCAATGCTGACAGCGTTGCCATCGCTTTCCGCTGTCGGATTCAAGGGTTTGTCTGCTGAATAATGATAAATTACTGTGCTAACTGTATAGAATTAGGGATTTGTCAGAATTTACTTTGCCGGTGCACAGGAACAGAGCGATTTCCTCGGATGCCTAAAAGATCCCCGGTAAGACGTACCCTGAAAAAACTCTCGACCACAGGCAATACTGAATTTACTCATACAGTATAAACCCTATAAGAAAGCGCATAATTCTTGTTACAGTATAAGTTACAAATCATTGAGGTCGAATGAAGACTTTGGTTGCCCGGCCAAGGGCTCACAAGTTACGAAGGGAATGCCAAGTGATTAAGGCCAGCAAGGAAATCTCCAAAAGCAGACCTGCAAGGCCTCCGACACCCACCGAGAAGAATCAATTGCTGTCATTAAAGCGTTTGAGTAAGGTCGTGGCCGATACTGGTGACCTGGACGCAATATCTAACTATCGGCCAACAGATGCGACGACCAACCCCTCCCTGGTCCTCAAATCATTTGGAAATCAGGCCCTTCGCAGCCAGTTGTTGGGAGAAGCTCCAGACCCGAGTCATCTTAATAATATATCAGGACGTCCATACTCAGGATTAGCTGATTGGCTTACAATAGCATTAGGATGCAAGATCTTGGATATCATCCCTGGACGTGTGAGTACAGAGGTAGATGCGCATCTCAGCTTTGATACTCAAGCCACAGTGGATAAAGCTTTACAGATATGTGATATGTATGCTGTGTTGGGTGTAGATCCAATTGAAAGGGTGTATATCAAAATTGCCTCCACTTGGGAGGGTATTCGTGCATGCGAGATCTTGGAAAAGCAAGGCATCAGCTGCAATATGACGTTGCTTTTCTCATTTGCTCAAGCTGCAGCGTGTGCTGACGCTAATGCTTCTCTTGTTTCTCCTTTTGTGGGCCGCATTCTGGACTGGTATAAAAAGAACACTGGAAACGATTATTCTCCAGAGGAAGACCCTGGAGTCCTCAGCGTAAAAAGGATCTACAATTATTACAAGCAGCATGATTATAGGACCGTCGTAATGGCTGCTTCATTCAGAAATATTGGAGAGATTAGGGAGTTGGCAGGATGTGACAACATCACCATTTCACCTGCGCTTTTGGCTGAGTTGCAGGCATGCTCAGATCCTCTTCCTTGTGCTTTGTGGCCAGGAATGGAGGCTGATGAGGAACCATTAATAAAGCTTGGAGCTACAGAAAAAGAGAGATTTGCACTTCTGCATGGACACGATGCAATGGCAATTGAAAAGCTGGCAGAGGGGATTGAGAATTTTGCCAATGACTTGCTGCAATTAGAGCATTTACTGTCAGACATTCGAAAAGAATGAGTTGGATTAGATGATGTTACAACAACCCCCGCTTGAGGCCGTCGAGTTGCAAACTCCCGACTCTCGAATAAGTTTAAGTCTCTTATAAACGTCCTTCATACGTGGCCTTGACAGTGGTCTGGGTTCCCAGCACGCAGCAATAAGATTCTGAACATCTGATGGCACAGTATGCGACAAAGGAGGTCTATACCCATTCGCCACCTCAGCAGCATAAATCTCAATATCCTCATAACCGCCGTGAGCCAGCAGATGGACTGATGGAATAGTCCTGTGGAAGAGGTTATACATCACCATTGCAAATGAAAAAATATCAGCTGCCTCATCATACTGTTCACCTCTTAAGACTTCTGGAGCCATATAACCAAAACTCCCGGTTCTACCTGTCATTTCCCCTTTACCTGGGGGCTTCTTCCCATGCGAAGATGGGTAGGACTTGATGCTGGCCTCTGAAAAAGTCTGGCTTCTAATAAGAACGGAATCAATTGTGGCATTTCTCTCCAAGTTTGATTCCTTGAGACTTGAAGAGGAATCACCAGCATAGGATGCTATGCGTTCCAGAACCCTTTGACCCAACACAGCCGCATTTTGGGAGTGTCTCATCATCTTCGCAAGCCCAAAATCTGCCAACTTAGCATCTGCCTTGGCAAGGGATGGATCAGTGAGGAGGCAGTTATCAAGCTTCAGATCTCTGTGAATAATCTTTGGTTTTGCTTCATGCAAATAGGCGAGTGCGGCTGCAATTTGAGTACACCATTTCAAGGCCAACTCCTCAGAGTAGTGCTTTTTAAATGGCTCGGTCATTTGTCGGCCTAAAACTTCTCTCAGAGAGCCCCCTGAACAGTATTCTTGAACCAAAAAAAGGTCTCCATCTTCGTTTTCCGTGCCTCCAGCTCCAATGAAAGCAACAATACAAGAGTGCCTCAGTTTGCGCAACAGTTTTGCTTCAGCCACAAACATTAAAATTTCATTTTCGTCATCCAGCATTTCTTTGTGAAGCTTTTTAACGGCTACAAGTTTACCCTTCCATGTTGCAAGGTCTACTGTCGCAAAGGCACCCTCCCCCAGCCTTCTAGATACTTTGAGTTCTCCGATGTCGATATTAGTGTCTCCTAAGCGGTCTCTGAGAGAATCAAGCTTGCTGCTGACCCTAGTGGCTGTTAATACGTTCTTTGCGACCCCCCATTTGCTTTCTTGAGCTCTATTCGACACATTTGAGTCAGCACGCTGCCCATCGTCGTCATATTGCACCATGCCTCTTTCTACGATGTTTGGTTTAGCGGGGTTAGGTAAGCGGCGGAGTCTTTGATTCGACCTAGTAAAATCACGAGTCTTTTTGACGTTTAAAAGAGAAAAACATAGACGTAAAATCCAGGTATGGGGATTATCTTGAAGCCCTAGCTCCATGCCAAGCCTTTTGTCAAGCAGTACTCCTAACGTGCACCACAGAGGTCACAATGGCAGACAAACCCATAATCTCTCAAAGCCTTCTGTCTTTCCTCATATTCATCATCTTCATTAATGTAACTAATTGTGATTTCCTCCCCTACAGAGATATCTCTCAGTGCAATGAGCACCGCCCTACCATCAATGTCTTGGCTTCTTTTGAAAGCATGTGTATTTGGATTGCAACTGTGGTTGGCACATGACTGTATTGAATAGAAGCCATTGCCATCGCATGCCCCTGCATCAGCTAGCGCATCTACAGCTTCCATTACTGTCTTATACTCATCTTGCAAACTTTTGAAATCCTCCTTAGGGAGCTCGTGTAGATGTGCCAACCACATTTGTGAAGGGCTTGATACATAAATGGACAAGTTATTAAGCTCAAACATCCCTATGATATTTGACCAAAGATCTAGGTGGAATAGCTCTGGAAATGCTGCCGGCACGTTGCCTCCCTCCCACAGACTCATCCCAGTTCTCAACAGGTCCAAAGACTCTAGCGCCATGCACCTCAATTCATCTCTAAACAAATCCACATCCTCAGCATCTTCTGGAGGTTCAATGCAGTCCCACCACACACTCTTCCAGGCGTATTTGTATGGAGATTTGCACCATGACTCCTCTAATTTCTCCCAACACTCTTCAGGGGCATGGGCATTGAGAGCTGACAGTGGCAAAAGCTTCACAGCTTCGGTTGCCACCTGGGCTATCACTTTTGCAGCTAAAATAAAGATATCATTACTATGTGCAGCATTCTGGTAAAATTCCTCTAAATTGGGCCCACAAAGCATAGCATGATACCTATCATTCGCCAGATTTTTGCACTCTAAGCTGCAGTAAACATCAGTGCAAGAATTGCCATCACATCGGAACACCTCTGGCTGCATTAGGTTTCTGCAATAGGGTAGGCTGTCATGACCCTGCGCTAAAGATGCCAATATACTGGGGGGAATCCCTAGAAGGCCTCCTCCATTTGCATAATCTCCTCCCACATACAGTAGTCTAGCTACGACATCTTCAAGGCTTCCAACGAATCTTAGACAATGTGAACAAACTTGTGCAATCGGCTTGTTGTGTATATGCTGAATTGCAACTGCAGGATCCTCCTGAAGCACAACTTCCTTCTTCTTGAAAGGCCTAATTGCAAATAAACCTTTGCCTTTCGAACCTGCATCACCGACTCTCAGGCCAAAGGGCAAGGCAGCCTGCAACAAGAGTGTGTCATGACAGTAGTGAACTTCAGCCCTTCAAAGGCATACCTTTCGGAAGAAATCGCTGGATTCTATTGGACTGGGCAAAGCCACCATTTTAGAAACCCTTTCTTGTAGAGTCATCGCAACTGATCGACTCTGCGGCCGACTGGTTCGAGGCAAGCTAATGAAGGCTACTTACTCAGTAATTCGACTCAATAAGTCGTCCAGTAGATTTCCTTGCCTATAAATGCACAAGTTAGTGAACATGGATTCCCAGATCACTAGGAACCTCACTCTCTCCTGCAGCTGGTCTAAGATCATTCAACTCGCCAACGAAATTTGTTCCGAGACTGATGTAGTTAAAAAGGAAGCCTACAAGAAGGGCTTCCGCGAGTGTATAGCAGACATAAACGAAGAGTTAGATAGAAATAGAGAGATTCTTGACTTCGAGGTTTTGGAGGGGTTCTTGTTTGCTTGGGTAAGCAATCGCACATCTCTTCACTGTAGTTCAGAGTGAAACTTGGGTCTCTCTTACATCTGCAGGCGACCGCAAAACAATGCGGGATTCCAGGAGATAGGTGGCATCTCCTTGAGTGTCTTAGCACTTGTTTCGAATTACTTGTGTCCTGTGCAAAAACTATCTGCGGGCGGAGCAAGTTGCTGAGCTGTGCAGTAGAGTTTGCATGTGCTCTGAAACAAGATGGGAGGGATATGGAGGCCCATTGTATCATGTCAATGTCCACAGTTTCCTCTCTCGCCCATGAAGTCACTCAAGATGCTAGGTCTGAGGAAAATTCAAAAAATGCAGTCATGCAATATTATAAAGAATATCTAGCAATCTCTGTGCGTTTGGACGCACCGCATTTTGCTCTTTTCGAAGACCTTGCTGGCAAATGGTTTGACTTCCACCAAATACTAAGCTGCAATGCCCCAGATAGTGCACGGCGTCTTGATATCGCTTTTGTGCTTGAACTGTATGCAGAACAGTTTTCTTCAGCCTCGGAGCATGAACTGACATTGTCATTATTGGATCAAGCCTACTCAATCCTCCAGTCCAATTTGGACCCCTCAGTCACAGCAAGTAAGAAAGATCAAATTGAATGCATCTTTCGCAGAATCCTCATCATGTTTGTTTGGAGTCTTCCTGCTGTACCAAATAGGATAGAGGATTCTCTTGAGAGTTTGCATGAGCTATCTACCCTTGAAGGACCTGATAGTGCGCTTGTGATTTTCCTCAGCAACCATGTGTATCTGCATGCTTGTGACTTTGTCAAAGCTAAAGGTCACCTCCTAGCTTTATTGAAGCATAAAGACGCAACAGCAGAGATGTGTTGCAGTGCCCTCAAAGACTCGTATCGTCTATTTGAGTGCAATGAAGCGATCCAATTGCTTTTTGAAAGGTTCGATGACGATGCGCAGTGTCTTGTAGAGATTGCCAAAGTCGCAGTATCCTCGCCCTATTTTGCAGTAGATGCTATATTGAGCTGCCTCAATGATGACCGATTGAAAGATCTTTTAAATGATGACAAGGATGCATCCTTAAGTATTTGCTCCCTCTTGTGGAACGCTGCATGTGACCTTGTGAAAAAGAACTGCCATGAGATAGCAATAGGTTTTTTCTTCACAGTATTTCACCTCAAGTCTTTTACAGTAGATTTTGAGGTCGATGAAAGTAGAGTAAATGAGGCGATTATGTATTGTATCCCATTTCAAAAGGCAGCATCCAAATATGAGGGCATTTTGAAGAGCAGAGATGTGACATCAAGAGAGCAAGCTCTTTTGAAGTACAAAGCCCTCATAAGCAATGCCGAGTACAATGGTGCAAAAGCCCTGCTGCAGAAATTTGATTTAGGCCTACAGGGATTACGGTGGACTTTTGTCCTAGCTGTTCAGGAAAAGCTTGTTGAACCAGCGTTTGATGTTGTTGAGGCCATTATTGCAGCTGCCTCTTTGGCGAGGCAAAACTCTGATGGTTTGGAAGCGGTCATTTACTTAAACATGGTAAAGCTGGCATCCGACAGCGTGCTTGAGAGATATGATAAGACAATACTGCGGCGACTTATTCAGCTCATGGCAAGCAATTTTGAGACTTTCACAACATGCTCCGTCAAAGCTCTATCTGAAAGACATGATATCGAGATAGCTTGGTTGTCTGATATATGCAGTGAACTGGCTTCGAAAGCTCACACAGAGGGCGATACTGCAGAGGCTGGATCCTTGTTCAAACTATGTGCAACTTTTCTGGGTAAGAAGTCCTACTTGGAGGACTGGGCACTATCAAGACAAGCAGTTGCTTCTGAAAATGCATTGGTCTATGCGATAGAAGCGGTGTCCCAAGGCTTCCTTGTCGATGTGGACGAATTCTTGTCATATGTGGAAGCCTTTCAGACTTCCTCCGCACGTAGGGAGGTCGAGCCCGAGGCCTGCAGGTTAGCACTGCAGGCGGAGTTCTTTGTTGCATATCTCAGCAATGATACGCCTGGACAGCTTCGACTTATCTTGGAATTAACTAAGAGAGCTGATGCGCCAGCCTTTTCATTTGATTACCAGCGCATCCTCCACTGCCTCAAGGAGAGATCTGGAAGCAACTATGCACTCATGAAAAAGGCTCTTCTACAAGCCATCATTAAGACATCCAAACTTGACTATTGCATGGTACTGTATGCATACAGTCAGTTGAACAATTTGCTAGAGACTGATTCTGAAAAAATGCAGCTAGTTTCTACTGTTTTAGAGTACATGCACATCATCCCACCATCTGGCATTTCTGCAAGATTGGAGAATCATATATGGTGGTTTGTTTGCACAGCATGGAATCGCGGCTTGCAGCTGAAGCAACTAGGTCAGAGCAGTTCTGCCAAAGAGTATTTCAGAATGTCCATTCAGATGATTCAAAAGGTTTCAGTATATGCAGACGAATATGAAAGTAGAATGCTGTCAGTAATGAGCACCGGAGAAACTTGATTATCACCAGTACCAGCTGCAGATCTGTAGTTCCCCTTTGGAAACTATTACCGACAATGAGCGGTATAAATAAGCAAGAACGGTAGACACTCCTGTAAATATCAACCATTTCAACAGCAATATCTTCTTCTTATACAAAATGAAATGCATAATCGGCTCCTCTCTGATCACACATGTGAAGTAGATAGCTGCAAAGAAACCAGATATTGAATACGCAACTGGCAATACAAAGGTTGACGGCCAAAGTATTAAGCAGTCCTGAATCATTGACTTGCATGATATGTTTGCCAAGAGACGCATCGGAAGATAAAGAAATACACCAGCTAAGATGACAATGCTGAGCAAGACCGCCATGGATAGTATTGCTGGAAGTGTAGGAGCAAATGCTAGTGGGCAATTCTTTCTCTCTAGTAGAAACCTCAGTTGAGAGGAGGCAATAGTATCAATATACCACTGCGGTACAATTCGATCAGCCCAAGAAGACGTGTATTCTATTGCCATACCGAAAAGCTCTACATCTACAACTTTGTCTACATCCAGAGCCATTACAAGGGTAGAAAGAAAATGCCTCAAATCCGACCATTTCGTTGTCCCCATGTGTTCTTTGGTCTGGGGTGTAAAAATACAGACCTGATGGCAAAATTTGATATTTCTAGCGTTACCTATGGCCTGTCTGCATATGGGACATTGCCACCTAGAGATTGGAGAGGATGATTCACAAAAGAAGTTCACAAGACACGACTGGTGTATAGAATGTCCACAAGGAAGCCAGAGGGTGTTCATACCCAGAGGTTCCAGGCATATAGGGCAATCGTCAACCATATTAAGAGTACGATAATCACAGGTCATTTCCTTATATTCTCAATGAAGGTCTATTGGGCAGCCCTGATATTTTCAGGCACCCCCTTGTGGGAACGCACAGTAATATTAAGGCAGACTGTTTCCGGTTTGGGATTTTGTCAAGCACGAATCCAGGCTTTATCAGTACGTCGTAGAATTTCTTTTATAACTAGTAAACGTTATTAATTTCAATTAGATCATAAGACAGCCACAATTATTTTCTTTGATGTGTTGCTCCCCCTTGCAGACTCCAAGGGCTTCCAGCTCGCAAAGTCTGACGAACACATCTCTCATGCAAGGCCTATCCTCAGATCTCTGTTGCCAGCACCACTCAATTAGTTCAATAATTTCATCATTGACAATGGCAGACTTTCCTAGTGGGGGCCTGTAACCAGTGGCTACTTCCTTTGCATAGTTTTCCACATCTTCTGGGGAACCATTGACCAACAACTGTACCGATGGAATTGTTCTATGAAAAATATTATAGGCCACCATGGCAAATGAGAAGACATCTGCCTTCTCATCATACAGCTCACCTCTAATGACTTCAGGAGCCATGTAAGTGAAGCTGCCAGTCTGTCCAGTAAGTTCTTCCTTTAGAGCTGAATTACCAGCAGCCAAGGATGTTTTCAGCTGAGGTGCTAGCTGAGCATTCTCAACTTCTAATGCTTTGCCGAAAGCAATCCTTTGGTACGTGTTATTACCTGTTATAGCTGTTATTTCATCAATTCCAGGTCCCCATGAAAGTTCTAGATGATTTGTTAGTTTCTTTGCCGCAGTACTTTGCCTCATTAGTTTGGCCAGGCCAAAATCAGCCAACTTCAGATTGGCACTTGAAACATCAGCATGTGTGAGAAGGCAGTTATCCAATTTCAAATCCCGATGTACTACCAAGGGCTTTGCTGAATGCAAATAATTCAAGGCTGATGCTAACTGCATGCACCATCTCAAAGCATCTGCATCTGAGTACAGTTTCTTAAAGGGCTCACACAGCTGTTTAGCTACCAACGACTGCAAGGATCCACCTTCACAGTACTCCTGGACTAAAAACAGGTCTTCATGCAGAGGCTGCTCTACCCCTGGAAAATCACAAGGCTCTAAATCCACTCCACCGCCGCCTAAAAACTTGACTATACAAGTATGATCAAGTTTTCTAAGAAGGCGGACCTCATGAAGGAAGTTCAAAATTTCACGATCATTTGCAAACATCTCTGGGTGAAGAATTTTCACAGCCACCACATAACCTTTATATTCAGCCAGCTGTACTGTCGCAAAGGCGCCTTCACCGACTGTTTTATGTATCTTTAGCTCTGCACTATCAATGTAAGACTTTCCAAGTCGTTCTCGCAAGGTGGCAACTGTAGCGCTCAAATATTCGTCCCTTGTCCGGCTAGTATCCGTCCGACCAGCACTTGAGACGGACAGTCTTGGGCTTGATCTGTTTGAACCAGATGAACTTTTGGTTGCCATCTTACCGTCATTCTGACTCATTTATCATGATTGTCAAAGAAGCCGTGCTTAGTTTAATATAGGTTTTGCATTTACCAAAAAGAGCTCGCGATCTCAGCTAGTGTCCACAGAAACAGGTGACCAATGGAAGGCAGGAACCAAAATATCAATCTCGTTGAACGTATGTTATCGGTTTTATGACAATATCAAATATCTGAACATTGTCGGGCTGGCCTAATCCGTGGAGGCTAGGTTGAGTGCTGCTGATGAGTCGGCTCTGGATTTAAGTACTCAGGGAAACGCCCTCGGGAAGATCCTGGTCGGGTTGACTGGAGTCAACCCTAGCAATTTATGCTGTGGGTCTCACAAGTACACATACATCCCCGCTAATGTAGTAACAACAGTTAAATACTTGGATATATGGCTGCTCAACCGGATTGGAGGCAATGAAGCCGCGCTCCAATTATCTAACTGATGAGATCACTTCCCGGGATTTATTCGGTGTAGTTCGCGGAAAATGCTCTAAGGTATAGCAGTCTTTCTGATTCTGTCTTGAGAGGGCATTCAAGTACATTCCTCTTCCATCTTGCAGTGCAACTGTGGTCGATACATCAAAAAGACTTCAGACTACACATTTCAGCCGGGGAGCGTACACCCAAGGCATCCAGACAATGATTCAACGTTGATTAATTGCAATCGATGTGGCTGCCCTTCTGACACACATGAAATAGAGGAGGGCCAGCATTACAAAGAGCTTGGCAATGATGAGTATGCCCTGGGTCATTGGGATCTGGCCATTTCAAATTATTCCAAGGCCATTGCGTCGCGGCCCAGTGATGCTGTATTGTATAGCAATAGAGCTGCAGCCTACTTAGCAAAAGGGTGGCCAGATCAAGCTTTACTTGATGCCCAGAGAGCATTGTCATTAAGACCAGATTGGTCGAAGGCACATGGCAGAAAGGCAGCAGCCCTCCATCAGTTAGCAAGGTATCCAGAAGCGATCCAGTCGTGGAACTCCGGCCTTCAGATAGATCCAAAAAATGAAGCATTACTGAATGGACTTAAACATTCTCAACGGAGTGTATCTAGCAAATTAAAGAAATCGAACAGTAAAGGATGTGTGACTACGCTGCCAAGATCAAAAGTTGTTGCAGCAGCTGATAATTCTGTGGAGCATTTACTGGGTTTGATTGTTGCTCAGCACGCAAGTGTCAGGAATGAAATGCAAAAGTTAGAAGATCTCATGGCAAAGATACTTAGCCAATTTGCAGAGAATCAACCGTCATTAGAAGAGAGAACGTCGCGTGTGCACACTCCACAAGAAGAGGATGATGCATCAAGCGCCGGCAGAACAGATTGTGATGATGAGTCGCCAAAGTCTTTTTTAGAGTGTGATCTTCACTTGCACTCCCCATTGGTAGCACCCCTGAAAGAGAGGTTCAAAAAGACTAAAGCAATTTCAAAACAGTCTGGACTAAGCTTGGAGGCATTAAAATCATTGGTTTCGGCTCCCGAGAATTGCACTGCAGCAACAACAGGGACTCTGCGGGAAGGCTTTGCAGAAGAAAATGGATGGGATCCCATCCCAGAGTTGCAGAGACAACATAGTGACAAATTAAGTAACGATCAGCAGAACAGTAGGCAAAGTCATCAAAGTGACACCTCAGATCACCACGATGAGCAGAATAGTAAGGTGTTCACTGATCAAAGAATGGACAGGGTGCATGCAGCATCTCTAAGACAACGAGTGGCTTTGGAGTCTGGAGACATTATCCAGGAATCTGACTGTGATGTGTTATCGCAGGCACGTCGCACAAAGTGTTTAAAATGTGTGGATGAATGTCCAGGGTTCAAGATAGTTTACAGAAGCATAGATGCCAATGATCCGGACGTTATGTTTTTTTGCAGTAATTGTGGATGTGCCTCATCAGATCATGAAATAGATCCTTGTTGGTACAAAGAAGAGGAAGAAAGACAGGCAAACGCTGCAAAGGCTCAACAATTGCATCATGCTGGATTCGTGGCTTCATTTCAACTGAAAAAAGAAGAGTCAGAAGCCCTGTCAGTTCTGGGGCTGACAATGGGGGCAGATGAGAAGTCCATAAGAAGAGCATACAAAAAGCTGGCACTCAAATGCCATCCTGATAAGATGGATTCAAAGGCTGAGAATTTTCTCACCCTCACAAATGCATACAACCTTCTCTTAAACAGGTTTAAAGTCTGATTATCTAATTTTAATGTCTAAGGCCGTCCACGTACTGTCTTCCTATATCAACAGAGGTCGTTGACCCATACCAGGACCACATAAAGGCGGTAGTTCGCTCTTAAGATACTTACGTGGTGTTTTGAAATAATTTAAGACTGCTGAGGATGGCCAGGCCTGAATTAAAAGCGGGGCCTGCTCTGACGCGACCTTTTGGGAGGAACGACACTGCTGGCTCTAGAGGCTGCACTCCAGGATGCCTGCACAACCAAGGATCCGGATAAACTTGCTTTGTCTTAAGCTCTCAAAGGCTTTGAACCCTAACTCTCTTCAAACTATTTAGTTATGTCGTGGTTACTAATAATCTAGTCGCAACAATATGCAAGACAGGAGTGACGGAGATCCTAGCTACAATGGCAACCTTCTGGAAGGAAATGCAGAGCAAGTGAGTTTGTATTGTGTAAGACATTACAATTTGAACAACCATTCGTTTACTTCTCTAATGCAGACCTTTAACCAGAGTCACGTCTCAGAGGATTCGGAAGATGACTCGGATTTCGATCCAGAAGGCGAGGTGGACGACATCTATGAGATGTCTACAGAGGAGGACATGTCCCAGGATGAATTTATCATGGACACAAGGATATCTATGAGGCAAAATAGTCTGCTCAACGGGTTCCAGCTGTTGCGAGACCATGTGCCCTCTCCGCTTGAGAATGAGTTATCAGCAGAGTTGAAGGTACGGACTGAGGCTTTGCAGCCTAGGGCTCTTAAAAGCACAATGAAGTTGAAATGCATAAATCCGGCAAGTTGGATTGCTTTGAGAGAAAACTGTGCAACAAAGGCTATTCATTTCTCCACATTTTATAGGCTGCCAAGACGTCCGACCAGACGCGTAGACCTCATGAATAGCAGAGCCTATATCGGTCAGTTCACTGCCGATGGCTCCATGTTTGTTGGAGCGTTTCAGAACGAAAGAAGGATTCGCATATATGACTCCTATGACAACTTCAATTTGAAGAAAGATATCCATGCAAGGAACCTCAGGTGAGTGGGACAATTCAGACTGGATCCACATTGTCATCTCTATTCACTTCTTCACTGCTTGCTCATTGTTGTAGGTGGACTGTCACAGACACGAGCCTTTCAAAAGATCAGCAATATCTCATCTACAGTAGCATCAGCCCAGTTGTTCATTTAGTGAATACTTCATACTCGGAAGAGATAGAATCTGTCGCCAATGTGACAGACATACACGAAGCTCTGAATTTTGTGTGTGATAGTCACCAAGCAAGCGGCATATGGAGCATTAAATGGAGTGCTGATAGCCGAGAAATTATAGCAGGAACAGGTGATGCTTCGTTATATGTTTATGACATTAGCGCTGGCAAAGCGGTTGCTAGGGTCCAAGGCCATGATGATGATGTAAACGCTGTTGCATATCTAGATGAAAACATGATAGCAACAGGAAGCGACGATACCTTGATAAATGTGTATGATAGAAGGTTAATTGGTGGCAGGAGGACAAGTGCGGTGGGTGTCTTCCTTGGGCACTTAGAAGGAATTACACATATGGATAGTAAAGGGGATGGTCGCTACATGATAAGCACCAGCAAAGATCAAAGCATTAAACTGTGGGATGTGAGATCAATGCTGACATCTGCCCAAGCAAGGAAGCATCAAAGGGCCAAACCAATCAACTTTTCATGGGACTACCGGTGGATGAATTGGCCTGGACATTCACATGTCATAAATCACCCTCATGATTGCAGCTTAGCAACGTATAGAGGGTTGACAGTTGTGAGCACTCTCATACGATCCTATTTCTCTCCCTTGATGACTACAGGCCAGAAGTACTTGTATGCAGGCTCGGGGGATGGAAAAGTGAGAATTTGGGATGTTGTGACTCAGCAGGTAGTTGAAACACTTCATTACCATAAAGAAGTTGTGAGAGACTGTTCTTGGCACCCATACCTGCCAATGTTGGCTAGTGCATGCTTTGATGGCTCAGTCGTGGTGTGGGAACCTGAAACGCCTGGTGATGTGGAGGCTAGAGGAGATGAAGCATATTCAAAGGCTGAAAGAATTCAGCCTGGGACTGGAGCAGCTGCTGCTCAGCAAGCCATGCGAGTTCAATTGCCCAGACCAGGAACGGATATGCTAGGAGACTACTTCTAATTTTCATGTACATTACATCATAGGTAAACTTAGTGTATCTAGGCCATGGCCGCTTCTCTTGCAAGTACGGTACTCGTAGTAAGCATGGCAGCAGCTTTCTCTGCAATCATCACAACGGCTGCGCCCGTCTGACCACCTGGGATAACTGGAATAACTGATGCATCTACCACTCTAATACCCTCTAAACCATGAACTCTCAAAGAAGAATCTACAACAGTACCTTGCTGTGAGGAGGGTCCCATTTTGCAGGTACCGACAATTGCATTGGAGCTGTGTACTGTCCTTCTGATGTAGCCATCCATAGCAGAATCTGTACCAACATCATCCCCTGGAAATAGTTCACCATCCAAGTACTCTGCCAATGCATCACAAGAAGCAATTTTCCTGGCCAGCTTGATACCTGCTCGTAGAGTAGCAATATCTGCACCTCCTACATCTGTCAAATATCCAGTCTCAACTGCTGGAGAGTCAAATGGATCCGCTGATCTTAGAGTCACCGAACCCCGGCTGCGTGGGCGGCACGCTATGAGTTGGAATGTCACTCCAGAGGGCCACTTCAAACCCTTTTCTTGAAACTTTGCAAACCTAACATATGTCGAAACGCCATCAGGGTCTAATGCCATGCCAGGAACAAAGCGAATTTGCAAATCTGGAAGTGCACCAGGAGCTGCACCCGGAGTGCATACAAATGCACCATGATCACAGCCAGTTGAGGTCAGGGGGCCTTTGCCCAAAAGAAAGTAGCTGGCAATTGCACGTTTGCGGATGCGTCCTTTCTCGTTATAAATATGATCAGAAATAGAAATACCCTGGTACTTTGATTTCAGAGGTGCAGCAGTCAAGCATGCTGGATGATCTTGTAGATCCGTTCCAACCCCCGGTAGATCAGCAACAACTGGAATGCCATGTGAAGACAGACTTCGAGCAGATCCAATGCCAGATAACTGGAGCAAGAAAGGTGTATGTATGGCACCAGCACACATAATCACCTCCCCTCCAGATGCAAGCATTGCAGTATATCTACTTCTCATCGTGGACGGCCCTTCCTCTGCAAATTCCACTCCCACTGCCTTCTTGCCCTCAAATGCAATCCGAGTGGTTGTACACTGTGTAAGGACCTTCAAATTAGGCCGCATTGCAGCCTCTCTCAAGTATTGCCTGGACATATCAGCTCTCTCCCCTTTGTCCTGAGTGACTTGAAACTCTCCATATCCTGCCTGGTCATGACTCCAGTCATTAAAGTCAGCATTGGGTTGAAGGCCAGCTGAAGATGCGGCTTTGAAGAAAACATCGTGCAGCTTATTTTGATACCTTGGATTTTCTACACACATTGAACCCCCAGAACCATGGTAAGGTCCCTCTGGAAAGTCATGGTTTGTTTCAGCCTTTTTAAACCATGGAAGGACGTCTTCGGGTTTCCAGCCATCAATTCCCCAGGATTCATAATCGCCGGGGGCCCCTCTGAGGTACAGTGTCGCATTTGTTGCTGAAGATCCCCCAAGCAGCCTACCACGTGCAAGGTACACTTGCCGATCTGCTAATTGAGATTGACATTGGCTAAATAAATTCCAATCAAAGCTGCTCCTAAACAGGCGGGTAAAGGCTGCAGGAATGCGCGCATTGGGAGTTCTATTCTCTGGGCCTGCCTCAATCATCAAAACTTTGTTGGTTCCATCAGCTGTTAACTTATTGGCCAGGACACAACCTGCTGAACCTCCACCTACAATGATATAGTCAAACTTCTCTCCGGCTACAGGGTTATCCTGAGGGAGCAACCCTGCCTGGGCTGCTACTGGGGAGACAAGGGGTCGGCCTACAGGTTACACATACGTTAGAAAGCCTCAGTAGATGATGTTGAGCGGCGACCATTCTTATAACATACTTTGTGATTGTCGAAATTTTGGGGAAGACAACATGTGAGATGGAGGAGGACGACCCAAATTGCTGCGCATTTTCCCTCTTGGCGTGCACTGTGCCTTTGGACCTAAATGTGCCCCTATAGAAGATTTGATGTCGAGTTTATTAAGCATTTTATCTCGAATTGCAGAAGCACAATTTATTCCGAAAGAGCCAAGACAGACACTTAGCGTCCTTTCACCCAACAATAGATGCTGCTGACTGATACAATCAAACAAACGCAAAGATTTACGACTAGGTATACCTGATGGTCGAGAAATTTAAAGGAGATGCCTTCACAATCAGAGGCTTATCCCCGCGCGATGGGCTTCAGCACAATCGATTCCCTCTCATCATTGTACAGATTGTCTACCCTGCCCTTAGCAATCTCTCTACTTCATCTTGAGCTTCAGATTGTAATCGCCACTCTGCCTGCAACTCTTCAATATCATTAAGTGCTTCTATTTGTTTCTGAATACCTGCCAGCTCAACTTGTGGAACTTCGGTCTCCATCTCTACCTCAATTTCAATCATATTCATCACTCTGGCATAACCATCGATCAATTCAATATTTTTTCTTAAACGCTCCTCTATTTTATTCTTGGCGCTATGCACTCTCTCTTTTCTACTATCATATGCTCCTGCTGCAGCGAGAGTTGCCATCTTCGCAGACAACTGCCAGAGCCTGGCCAGTGTTCGCACATCTTCTATGGCTCCATTTGTGAGCTCAGTAACACGTCTTTCTAGAGCGGATCGCTGTGAAAGAAGACTCTGCCTGGTGGCTTGCTGTTCAATCGCTTGAAGAGGCAATTGTTTCAATGCAGGAAGCAGCACCATATCTGTGGCTCTGATTGCTGAAGCTGCTGCAATGACTGCTCCTGCCCCAATCAGAGGCAGAGAGGGATCAATCATAGACGAAGCAACATCAGCAAAAACAAGGGTGAATATGCCAGGAAGGAACCAATTGGGTAAACCTGTAATTGTTGAAGGGCGCAACAGTTTCTTGTTTGTATTTGTAGTGTGATTTGTAATAGCCAAAGGCTCCCCTGGCTTCGTATTTGGGGGCGATGCTCTCAGAAACATTACTTTTGCACTGCAAGCTTCCTGAGGCGCACAGACAAATGACAATCTATCACCAAGCTTGGCAGGAACATCAGCTGTGTCAGTGCCAAATTTGAATGATCTGCAATTGCCTGAGGGATTTTCTATAGTTAATGTATGTATGGCGCCGATGGTCTGACGTCTGATGAGACCAAACGTGCGAACCATACTGTCAACCCAGGTTTGACCAGAGACAAGAGCCTCGGATGCTGCGCTTGTAACTGTCCCTGAAAATATCTCGAATTGGTATCTGCTATAAGAGTCTAATACTGTTTTAACCCCTTCCTGCGGTTGCATGACACACAAAGGCTTCGTAGGATCAGCCGGACTTCCAACTGTGAATCCAAAGTGAACATCCTCCAACAATGGCAAACCACGGTTACGGACAGTCTCGATTATTTGGATGGCTGCATTGGTATTAAGACTTCTACAAAATCCAACAGTTAGCAATGAGGCTGTTTCGGTTGATGCCGATGGCCACACACTAGATGTAGAGAGGCCCGCCGACGAGGCAGTCATAGCTTGATAGATAGCCTGCGCAAGTTGTACATTGCTCCTATCGATGCAAGCGAGCAACAACTCACGACAACCTATTTCATCCAACTGGTTGATGCCATTCGATAATAAGATCTCCAGAGCCTCATCTATGGAGGTAACGGAGGCAGCTTTGCGTAGTGCAGGCAGTGATATGGTGCTACTACTGCTTTTTGGGCCATCGTCCACAGCTGCCCACCGCCTCTGCAACTGCAGCTTGTTGAGCTGATTTCGGACTCCTTTAGCTCGAAATGCTCCTTGATACTTATATTCATATATGCCAGGCTGATGAGCAAGAAACATGCTATCGTATCCGACAATCAGTTTCGAGAGTTGATCGTGATCATACGGGGTAACCCAGACTTCCTCGCTAACATTCCTGATTTGAGTCAGAGACTTTAAATTCACAGCTGCTTTATTTTCCAGTATCGTTCATTATAGCAAGTTTGAAATCATGCGTTAATGAACGAAGTCCCAAGTACGAAACGCATCCTCAAGTGTCTATGTACGCAATATTTTAGGTCACATTTCAGATGTTTCCATTTGCGTGCTGCTATATGATGCGCCAAATAAAAAGCAGAAAGTGGGTGCATGGTAGACTGATCTGACGTTGACTGCTGTCGAGTCCATTCATGGATCCCCAAGACTTCTTTGACAAGGCTCCAAAATGTAGCCTAGACGGCCCTGAATTAGATCTTCAACTTCTCCAATTTATAAATGCACAAAGATTTGCAGGAAGATCAATTGCCTGTGTAGCATCCGGGGGCACCACTGTACCGTTGGAACGCAATTGTGTCCGCTTCATTGACAACTTCAGCAAAGGTACTAGAGGTGCTTTATCGGCAGAGAATTTTATAGAGTTGGGGTATGCTGTCATATTTTTGAGTCGGGAAGGCTCAGCACAACCGTACATTGCAGAATTACAGGAAAATTTTGGGGTGCATACTCTGGTTAATGTATTTGAGGCCCAGGCTGATGGCCATCTCTGTGTCCGCACGGCATTTAAGCAGAGCTTGAATGAAGCCATTAACAAATCAAATTTTGCCATATCAAAAGGACTCTATCTTTATGTACCATTTACAACATTATTTGAGTATTTGGTGTACTTGAGGAAAATTGCACTTGCTTTGAGACCTATTGGACCCACGGCCTTGTTTTACCTAGCAGCAGCAGTGTCGGATTTTTTCCTTCCATGGGATGAAATGGCAGAGCACAAAATTCAGTCGTCTGATGGTCCACTGCAGTTGAATTTGCAGCGAACACCCAAAGTGCTGGGATTGTTGCGTCATGATTGGTGCCCACAGGCCATGATAGTTAGTTTCAAGCTAGAGACAGATGAACCCCTTCTGCTGTCAAAAGCAAAGCGTGCCATTGAAGTATACGATGTCCACCTGGTTGTTGCAAACATGCTTCATACCAGAAAGGATACAGTATACCTTGTAAAAGATGGAACGGAGGATCGCCTAGACAGAAAATCCAATGAAAGATTTATAGAGAAACCGCTGGTACAATCAGTGGTTCATATCCATTCTAATTTCATTAAAGAGACTGTATAAGCTCATTTGGCACTTGTTGGATCAAAAATAATCTCAATTTATTTGACCCTTCTATTTCTATAAATCTACTTCAGAGAGTCGAGCGTGTCACAACTCCGTTGGTTCAGGCAGTTCCTCACTCTGTTCTTGTATGTTTCTTGCCATTGGTAACAGGAGTCCTGCAGGACTTGAAACTTCATCCAAAGGACTCACCTTGTTAAGATTGTCCTTCCCATCTAGGCTTTCATTCATCGTTGTGGTATACTGTGCTGTAGATGTTTCATTCTGCTCTGCGCTACCATGAAGGCCACGCTGACCACGTTGGAGCCTTAATTTGCGCTCATCGAGTTCGACAGGAGCTTCATTTGCATTCAAAACAGCTGCTGAGCGGCCTCTTCGTAATCCTTGAAGGGCTTCATCAATAGGATCATACTTAGTCGGCGAATATGCTCTTCTCCTCCTTTCTGGAGATTCATCCCTAATTCTTTGGCTTCTTCTGATTGCACTTCGCAGCATGTCATCATATTCTGTGAAGGCATAGTTCACTTGTCGGCGGCCCCTTCGAGAGCGGGCTCCCTCATCCAGGACACCTGTCTCAACACCCAGTCGCCTTTGAACTCTCTGAGCAGCTCTCAGTCTCCTCTCTTCTGCTTCCTGACGTTCTTGTATACCAGGAAGAATTTCATTTAGTATTTTTCTAGCTAGTTCTTTATCAGCACCTTTCATACTCCTGTTCAGGCGTGCAGCAACTGAGTCCAGCTCATCCACAGAAGTGGCTACCAAATCCCAAACACCAGGGAGAGGGTGGTCTGGTACAACATATTTCTGACGTTTATGCTTGCAATACCAATTTTCATCAAGGTCTCCGCTTGGTATTGAAGGAACCCTTCCAATTGGGGATTCGCGATAGAAACGGAATCCTGTGCTGTCATGGCAATCAAAAAAATAGTATGACTGGCACGAAGAATCTACCCCAATTGGAGATAGACGGAAAGTATCAATCTCTTCAGGCAAAGATTCCTCCCCATCCCCATCATCACAATCAGTTCGGCTACCTCGTTTTGCAGCTGCTAGTTCCCTTTTAGTCTTTGGGCGCTCTGAATCTGAAATTCTTCCAGCAATGTCGGGTCTGTCAGAGCGTAGACAACATAAAAAATGCAATGCACGAACCCGATCAACAGAGGGCAATCGAGAATAGGTGACTGCTTCATAATACTTGTCTGGCTTGAATGGGCAGGCTTGACCACTATAAGGAGTCTTCCAGTGATGCTTTATCTTATTGGCCAAATGTGTAATCCAATTTTCAGCAGTGATTGGGTTTTTAGGAGACGTGCCCCTCATAAGGTCTGTATGCAGGCTTGCCAACAACCCTCCATCTCCCGCGGAAGTAACAATGACACGTTCCAACTCATCTGGACCCACATCCCTTGATAGTTTCAGCTGGAGCCTGAAAAGCCTAAGGAAATCATGCGTTGCAGCCATTTCCCACATATTTTTAACCAGTTGCAGATCATCCTCCACTTCCTCTTGGGTCAATTCACGGCTTAAAACAATAGATCCTGGAGATACAAAATAATCTTCATCCTCATCATCCCCACCAGACTGATGTTCCAACTTACTGAGACTGGAGCTAGGCGCCTCGGCCTCATCCTTGTGCCGTTGTGATCGCCTAGCACCCTCGGGTGTGGATTTTCTCCACCGCTGTCGCTTGAGTAGCTCCTCTTCATCTGAAAATACTACATCAGCATCTGAATCTGACTGTCCACCATGAGAAATAGAGAAATCAGTGTCAATTTGTCCAGCAGATGGGATATCATCACTTGCAGATGGGTCTGTGCGCTCTGCTGCTGGGAGAGATTCCTCCAAAGATTCAATCATTTTGAGCGCTTCCTCACCTCGGAATCCGTTGTTTTCTTTTCCTAACTCAAAGCTGAATGACATTACTTGTGTCTATTCTTGTGTTCGTCAATCAGCGCTTGAAGACGAGCTTTGCTGTCTGCCTCCTTCTTACTGAGAGGTCGGGAAAGTGATCGACCAGGAGATTTCTCCTGAACAGGTGCACCCGAAAAAGTTTTTGCCCGGGATAGATTGTAGTTCAGCTTCAGTTCTGTGACTAGTCCAGACTCTACAGGTTCTGGGGGTTGGGAACTTTCGAAAGCTTTGGTCACAGAGCGTTGCACCTTCCAAGCCCCAAACGCACCAGCAGCACAGCAAGGAAGAAGGCACATGCAAGAAAAGAGCTGCACGATAACGATGAATATTTAATTACCAAACAAGTAACGAGAGAGTCAAAAAAAGACCAAAACGCTCTCGCCCCGACGAATTCGCTCTAAGCAGGGAACAATGCCAAGAAAGCACGTTAAATTCAAATTGAGGAAAGCATCTAATCAATTTAAGCTCGTGCCCAAAACTTATTAGGCTACAGAGCGCTGAGAACTCCCGCTGGGATACCTACCTGTATTTTACCACTGGGAGATGATTTTAAAAACGCCCAGAGTTGAACTAAGTATAGAGTCGTCACGTCTGCAGTTCGCTTTTACTAGGAAAGAGATCTGAGGAGAGATGTGCCCGCAGTCGTACATTTTGTAAACGTCTAGCATTTCATTTGACCAAGGTTGTGCTGTGTCACGATTGCTGCTTTCCTATAGGGATGGCAGCCGGACTCTAGTTGTTTGGCTTACAAGAAGAAACTGATTGCACATCAAGGGCCATGCCGGGGCGCACCCCAACCTTGCCAAGCTTTGCCACTCTCAAAGTAATAACCCTTTGCGCCAGGCCGCAAACCAGGTGGTACGTACCACTCCTGATCAATCTCAACTCGTGGGGCACTCCTCAGAATTGAAGTGGGTACCTCTGCAAATACTACATCATAGGAATTAGATAGATGTTTGTCAAAGACTAACAATGCAATCCCAACCAATATAAAGCTGAGTCCAGCCTGAACATAAGCTTGCTTCACAGCAAATATAGATGCGGTAAAAACAGTACACAATCCCAAACATGCAACAATGCGGTGAGCAAAGTAAGGCCACATTTGTCCCTTACTATCATATGCTGGCACGAAGACATACAACATCTGGTACTTCCAAACTGCTGCAATTATGAGAAAATACAAAAGAGCACATGGTAAGATAAATGGACTGACTACACAATACCCCAACGTGCAAATGTAGACTGCCATCAGACTAACGCCAATGTCCCTGCCAAATCGACAGTTGCGAGGGGGATTCTCAAAATCCTTATCCCTCTCAGTTTTTGGTTTTGGGAAGATATGGAAGAACCTGAACAAATACATAGTCATGCTTGCATTCGGCCAAAATAACCTGAAGAATGTCATCATGAGAGCCCGCTGTATGACATAATTGATGAAAAAATTACTGGCTGCAGATGCTGCTCCAGCAATAATAGCAGGAAGATCCCCAGGATCATTAATTGCTGCTCTAATTCCAGATGCTGCAGAGCCACCTAAAAGAGCTCCTACAAAGAAGTTGAACATATTCCAGTAGAAGAAAAGACTTGCGATGCGCAAATCGATGCCACTGAGGCTGATATGCTGGGACTCTGCCTGTGCACAAGAATAAAATGCAACAGGAAGCACAACAGCTTGATACACTGACATCAAGATGGACGGTAGCCAACCTGTAATGATATTCCTGAAAAATGTTGCCCAAGGATCATCACTACAAAACCATGTGCCACTTGCTGATCCAGTTTCACCTGAGGAGTCTCCACAGAGTGCAATACTGAGTTGAGCAAATATACCAGTGATAGCCCCAATAGGGAACAGCATTATGATGAGAATGAAAATAAGGACGATAGCAGGTCTAATCGCTCGCTGCTTCCATCCTCTCTCCAACGTAGGCCAATTGATGTTTTCAGGATCCACGCCAGCGAGGATGTGAAGCATCCTCTGGTGCATAGGATTGGGATTGCTACTTAGGGCCCAAGCAGCTGCTTCCTGCGTTTTGAAAACAGCAATAAAACAAGGAGCTGGCCCCTCGGTTTTCAGTGAACATTGACACTTTTCAATTTCAACTGCAAGTTCACCAGCTTGCTCTCGAAGTTTTCTCAGTTGGCCTTCTTTTTTGCCATGACTCTTCTGAGAACTCTGTAACAACTGCAGTTCTAGCCGATCAATTTTCATCAGGAGGAATTGATAATTATCCAGCAGCTTATTTACTGGCTTGCTTCTGTATATTGGGATGATGCGATCAAAGTCATCTCCATACAAATCCTTAAATGTATCTGCAACTACGTGCATACGCAGCTCTTTATTAGTCTCTGGCTTTGAATTAACAACTCTGTTCATCTCAATATCTGTCTTTTTACTGCCAACAGGTCCCATCAAGTGATGCAATCCCAAAGGTTTTGGCGGCTTGGTCATGAAATCATGAATTCGTTCATCTCTAACCACAACTGTGTACCTACCGGGCCGAGGTATACTTCTAGCTTCATCTGCCAGCCTTCTCACCGGCCAAACATCAAGGTTTCCTTTTTCAGACAACTTTGATTTCAATTGTGGGCTTTCAGTTTTGCTCACAGTGTCTCTTGGTGGCTCTTCTGTGATCGCTGCCTTATGCAAATCGATCTCTGCCTTGGCAGTCTGCATCATCGCTGTCTGCCTCATCGCAGTGTGCTCTTTGTAGTATTCCAGCGTTAAATAACATGTCCATGCAACAAATAGTATAAACATACAAAAGTGCAGCCAGAGGACAGGTGACTTGTTTGCTATGTTGGAAATCGTCATCCGATAGAAAACGCTGGATGTGTCACTGCCGATGTCTGTATAAGTATAATTGACTGGCAACAAAACCCCAACTCCTAAAATTGTCATTGGAATCAGTAACGTGACACCATAGGTGATTATCTTCACTGCTACAAATGCATCGAATCCAGACATTCTCAAGAACTCCTCGTTGTTTATCTTGAAAACAGGTACCAGCCAGGACCATATGCGGTGATGCCCACTGAGTTTCATGGTTGGTGGTCGAGGAGAAACACCAGGCAAAGCTAATTTTGTGAAGTATATGGTGAAGTATCCTCTCCAAACTATGAAACCCAGAAGGCATAGCATGCCAATGATTAAATTTATATAGAACGAAGACACTATGTTGTCCCCACTAGTTGTGGTGTCATAGCAAGCCAGTGCACTTGAATTTGCACATTGTGAATAAAAGTCATCCTCTGCCGATTCAGGAGACGGTGCCGGACCTGAAACAGTTTGGTTGGACATAGCGTCACTGACAAAATGTACCCTTTGCCACGCTAATTTACAGAAAGAATCCTGGTCCACGGGTTTGAGCGATGAGTGCTCTGCTTTAAGCGGCTGTATCACTGCTTATAAGTCAAGCAAGGTTATAAGAGAAACTAGATTACTTTAAGCCAACAGAATGGATCGCTGGTAGTTTCCTCGAAATCTTTCCTCCGGGTTGAAAGCGCCAGTATCCCTGGAGGAAAGACCACTGCCAGAAGAAGACGGAGAAAGCCACATTGCCGTTTCAAGGCTGAAACAATTTTTCACTCAAATAAGTGCTGAACAACATTTGTCTTGCTTCAAGAGTGCTGATCAACCTACTTGAGTGAATTCTTAGACCGATTTAGGCTGAGGACTTAATCGCTCACTACGTTGCAATAGTCTCAAACAAATCTCTAGATATTGAAAATGGTCCCAAAACCTGATGATGAGTATGTTACCTGACAAAGATCTCTGTCACTCCAGCGGAATTCGTTTACTTATTACACGTTCTCTCTGCGCAGCTACGACTATCTCTTCAAAGTTGTTCTGATCGGAGATTCAGGAGTAGGGAAATCCAACCTTCTTAGTCGCTTTACCCGTAATGAGTTTTCTCTGGAGAGCAAGTCGACAATAGGAGTCGAATTTGCAACTCGAAGTATCCAGGTATGTTGTCAAGTATGCGTGTTATCATAAATGAATATACTGATACTTAGACTTTAACAGGTCGATGGAAAGACAATAAAGGCTCAAATATGGGATACAGCAGGGCAAGAGCGTTATCGTGCAATTACCAGCGCCTACTACCGTGGTGCCGTGGGTGCACTCTTGGTGTACGACATCACAAAGCAAGTTACTTTCGAAAATGTGGAGAGGTGGCTTAAGGAATTGCGTGATCATGCTGATGCCAATATTGTCATCATGCTTGTGGGTAATAAGAGTGATTTGCGTCACCTTCGTTCTGTGCAAACTGAGGATGCCAAGAGCTTTTGCGAAAAAGAGGGCCTGTCTTTCATTGAGACTTCTGCGCTGGAAAGCACAAATGTGGAAGAGGCGTTCCAGAGAATCCTTACAGAGATTTATCACATTGTCTCCAAAAAAGCATTGGCAAATGAAGATGTGGTCGCAGCACCAGGCACTGGAACTGCGATCAAGGTGACTGAAGCAGCTCCAGAAGCAAAGAAAAAGGCAGCTTGCTGCTCCAGTACTTAGCAATTTGTTCTTTAAATACGTGTAATAATTATCTGCTTATCTTATTGTGCTCTTACACGGGACTCTTCCCAGTCAATGTGCGCCACTGGCATCACTGAGTTGGAGAACAGAAAGGAACCGAACCGTTCAGTGGTATTGGATCCATGAGTGGCAGGAGTAATCTATCGAGACTACAATGAAGAATGGAACCCCATTGAAATTCCCAGTCCCTTCCGTTTTTCCAACACTGGAGAGCGAGTTTCCCTGGCAGCATGGAAGTCTGATTGAAAGTCAGGTGCACTTTGAATCGCCAGCTTCTTTAATATTTTTGGAGGCATTTGAAAGGCCGCTGTCGTTAGAGGAGCATATTTTTGTCCAATCATCATTGGCGGATTCTATTGTTTGGGAATCCTGCGGCGGTAGTGCATTTGTATTACTGGTTCATCAAAACCCCCAATTAGCAGGGGCGGTGTTAGGAGTCGCCCCATTTGAGTCGCAAGAGCTCTTTATAGGTACTCTATGTGAGACAGAACTGAACGTGCAGGGCATGGAGTGCTTGTCAATTGCATTAAAGCGAGCCCCTTTACCATGTCACTGTGTGACGCGTCTTCTGGCCTGCTGGATTCAAAGAGTCACTTTCATAGAGGAGGAGGGGCGCCAGGCTCGCACAGTAAAGCTGTTGTGTGCTGTAATTCAGGAAGTGTTGGATTCGTGCTGTCAGGCAATTCTGCCGTTGGTGGATGAGATTGAAGCATTCTGTGTCACATTTGCCAGACTAGCAGCTGGATCACGTTTGTACCGGCGGTTGCAAGAGATACAGGGTGCACCAACTTAAAATTAACTCTCGTCACTAAACGATTTTATATTACTTTGAAAAGACCATTGGACCATTTTATCCATAAGATGTAACTATACTCGGCAACTCAAATGCCCTTTCACATTCTTGAAAAGTTGAAAACCAGTGTTGAGCGTTTGAAGCATGCCCAAGTAGACCTATTTTTTATTCTCATTCTGAAATGGTGTGAATCTTACAACTATTTTTCGCTCTCACGAGTCTTGGTTCTTTTCCTGACAGAGGACTTTGGCTTCTCAGACATCGACTCAGGGCTGGTGTATGGAGCATGGGGAACTCTGATTACTGCATATGGCGTCATTCTTGGGGGGGTGGTTGACAAATTAGGTGTCAAAAGGTCCCTCATTCTATCATTTTTTTTGAGCGTCACCAGTAGATTCATCATGGCGTCTACAAAGTCAAATCGCGTCCTTCTGGTAATTATGTTACTTCCGGCCTCCATAGCCGGAGCGTTGGGTGTACCTGTACTGACAATAGGGATCAAGCGATATACTGACAAGCAAATGAGAGGATTCGCGTTTTCGCTGTTTTACTCTGTCATGAACCTTGCAGCTCTATTTCAAGGTCTCTTCATGGATGTCTGCAGGCGCAGCAATCCCAGTGACAGCTCCCTGTTCAGTTCAGGAAATCGGCTTTTTATAGCTTCAGGTTGTGTACCATCAACAGTTGGATTGCTTCTGTCATTTTGGTTAAGAGATAGCAGTGCAGAGGGAAGTCCAGATGATACAGATTGCTTGATCGGAGTCTCACCAATGCGAGGGAACACTTCACTATTTAGAGACATACAAACTGTTGTTTCTGGCTCTACCTTCTGGAGATTCATGGTTATGTGCCTCTATATGGTCAATTTGAGGAATATTTTTCGCCATCTAGATGCCACATTACCCAAATACCAGCTTCGGGCCTTTGGTCCTGCCGCACCAATTGGGTTTATGTGAGTGAGCTTAATAGAATAATCCTCCCCCCCTTTCCTATTCATTTAAAGTTGTCCTCTGGTGCAGATATTCCATCAATCCTGCTGTGATAATACTGTTAGTACCCATTATTGGAGCCCTTACTGCTGAATCAGACCACTTCTCCATGATTCACGTTGGCTCTTGGATTTCCTCACTATCACCCTTCTGCATTGTTCTATTTGATAATTACTGGTCCACGGCCCTCTTTGTTTTAGTGCTTTCTCTGGGAGAAGCTCTGTGGAGTCCCAGATGGTATGACTACACAATGTCAGTTGCTCCATTGCACAAGGAGGGTCTTTTCACTTCAATGGCTTCGGCACCTCTGTTTATTGCACAACTTCCAACAGGAGTTGTGTCTGGAGCCCTGCTTTCCTGGTATTGTCCTGAGGATGGTCATTGTGATGGAAGACTCCTTTGGCTCATCATAGGAGTGATAACAATGACAACCCCAGTCTTACTTTGCACATCTCAGAGGTGTGTGCGACCAAGGTCATGAAGTATGGTGATTCAGGGGAAGTATTCGTAAGTGAGGCTATCACGTAGCAGCAGTCGACGGGCATGTTGAAAACTGGTCGCCCACACCAAACGTACCGATACATTTTAATATACTTTCTTGAGCACGAATATTTAATGAAACTGATGATGACCAACCTCGTTCCATGAACCAATTTCAGTATGTTATGCCTGTTGCCCGATCGGACGAAAACTGTTGAATACTCTCCTTATCGTTAACAATTGTCTTTTGCAGTATATATGATGCAGTGGGTCAGGGTAGAACTGGAACAGTGTATAAAGGGAGGCGTAAACGCACCATCGAATATGTTGCAATCAAGACGGTCGACAGACTCCTGAAAGACGATGTCCTCCAGGAAGTCCGTGTCTTGCATGCTTGTGACCATCCCAACATCTTATCATTTCATGCATGGTATGAAACAACTAGAAACCTTTGGTTAATCCTAGAGTTTTGTGTTGGAGGGGATTTAAGGGCAATATTGAATTCAGATCAACGGCTACCGTCTACTGTCCTGCTGGGTTTAGCTTATCAATTGGCTTCAGCCTTGCAATACCTGCATGGTAAAGGAACTCTGCATTGTGATTTGTGCCCAAAGAATGTTCTGTTAGATGAGCATGGCAACCCCAGATTGTCTGGATTTTCCAGGTCTCGAAAATTGTGCGACCCCTCACAACCACATTGGGACCATGATAGATTAGCATATGCAGCGCCTGAACTTCTCCAAGGTGCTACGTTTTCAGTGGCAACTGATCTGTGGTCATTGGGATGCTTGTTGTATGAATGTTGTACTGGATATCCTCCATTCAGTGGAGGATCACCTGCTTCTCTTGGAAATCTAATAATGGAACAAGAGCCTCCCTCCTTACCCTCTTCAGTAGATGGCGCTGTTAAGGATTTTATTCTGGGATTATTAAAAAAGGATCCAGCTCAAAGGCTTGACTGGGAAAAAATTAGAGAGCATCCTGTTATCATTGACGCAGGCAAGGTGATCCATTCCATGGAGAGCCTCGATGTTCCCAAAATTGTAGTCGAGAGTGATGATGATGCAACTCTAGTTGATTTGGAGACTGCTCCCCGTGTTGCCAGCCAGGAAGTAGTTGCCTATGCAGAGAGGGAAGAAGCTCTTTCAAAAAAGACATTGCATGATATGGTATGGCATGTTTCAGATGATACGATAAAGCCTATTGTCGGGAATCGGAAGATTGAGAAACCATTGAGCAACACATACATCCCCACAGACCTTCCATTTGCTGACCTATCGGCACATGAATTTTCGTCTGCTTCGCAGTCGGCACAATGTCTCCATCTCCAGTCAATACACCGCACCCTGGCTGGACAAGCACTGACGTGTACTAAGCTGTCAGCATTGTGTTATTTGGAGACATTATGCATGGATAGTGTAGCAGCAAATAATTTAATCAATACAGATTTAGTTTTATTCATGTGCCGTATGCTGCATAATTCTGGTAGCAGTTCAATACGGGTGAGGTTGGCACACCTGCTAGGTCTCTTGTTTCGCCATGCATCAAGCATTAGCGAGCATCTTGCTCAAGCAGGCGTTATAGATGCCCTAGTTGACTGTGCCTCTCAGAAAGAAGACATTTCTCTCGCAAGGAGGAGCATGGCTTCATTAGGCGAATTCTTGTTTTACATATCTTCACACTACAGGCAGTCGTTGACAGGACTTGAGATTTGGAAAATTGATGACAGGTGCAAAGGGGTAGTATTTCAAGCAGCATTACATCCAGCCGAAGATGAGGTATTGCAGCTTTACGCTGTTAAGTCATTGGAGAATATATTTAGCCAAGGTGGTTGCTGGGCTGAATCTGTAGCTACAAGGGAGCTTGGAAATAGCCTTCTTTCCCTGTCTTGCTCAACCACCTCGGAAACAGTCTCAGGCGGGGCAGCTTCCGCTGTGGCACGCTTATTACGACTGCGCCATGTTGAATTAGAAGCTCCGTTGCTCGAAATGTTGTATGGTTCTGCCCTAAGCAAGGCTAATCTCACAGCTCAACAAGCTTGCCTCACCATCTTCTGCTTGACCACCCTCCGCAGAAAAATTGTGAGAAAGGAGGCCTGTGAAGCTTTATTCAATGCCTGGCCACATCTCATGGAGAGTGGCAATGAAGCTGTTCAAGGCAAGGCAGTCCTTGCTGTCGCCGTTGTGTTAACACTTGATTCAGAAATGGCTTCAGATATGCTTAGTGAGTCATGGAGCCAACAAATAGATCGGCCAAGAGGTTCGATTAATTATACATCAAAATGCTTGGAGATACTAGGTGAAAAAGCATGCTTAGTTGCAAATGAGCCTCTAACTTTCAAAACAGCACACCTTCTCGCACTGTTGTTTTCATCAAATGTGGTTCGCAAGCTGGTGTTGTCTGAAGAGCTCATTGTCAAGTTGTCCAAAGCTTTGCCATCATCCATAGACTGGTTGGGAGGACTAGTTCAGTTATCATGTGAAGACGATGCACTTCTAACAAAATACCGACAGTCCTTTTTGAAATATATGTGTCCCTCTCTAGGGCGGTGCATAGCAGCAGCTGACGATGCGAGCATCAAGTTCTCATTCATGAAGTTGTTGTGCGACATCTTGTTGCACTATGCTAGTAATGGTAACGGCAGTGCAGACTTGGACGTTGCTGTGGCACGTCACACTTTGCCCCTCATTCCACAACTGTTCAAAGACGAGGATCCAATCCCCTTGTATGCTTTGAAAATGGTTGGAATGTTGCTGCAATGTAACCCTGAGTGGTCACAATCATTGACTCCATATGGGGTCTTTCCAACAGTCTTTGAGTGGTTGGCTGTGGACCACCCGAACAACAATGTATGGGTAGCGCGCTTGTGTAGATATGCTGTGGAAGAGAAGACTGTCTCACCCTCAGAATTAAAACAAATGAAAGCTGCTTTTCATGCAATTTCTGTTCTCAAATATGCTGTAGACAATGAAATAGATCCCTTTATAGAACCTGCACTTGAACTTTGCGCTGCTATTGTTTACACTGGCATTGAGGTGGACATGTTTAGACATGAAATTGCTGTATTCCAAGAATTGGCCAGTAATAGCGAGTATCAGCATCTTGCAATGCCCCTAGTAAGAAAGCTAGTTTGTTAGAAATGATTGCATATACCTTTCATATTCTTCATGTTTTCTCTTCTCGGCAAAGTCTTCTTCGTAAGCGTGTCCAGTGAGACACTCCTTTCTCACGCTTTGAACGAACCACTGCTGTGTCAATTCTGTAATGACATCAGTCACCTGTATCATTTCTTCTCCTGCAGGAAAAGAGGAAAAAGTGTTAATGTCAACGGAGCTGGGAAATGGTACTGAGGTTACGATACCTGTAGTCCACTCAAAAGGGCCATGGGCCCCATGCCAACCTGAGAAGAGGAGAATTGTCGGTAGTTTATTCTTGCTATAAGTCCATGCTTCTGTCAAACCCCTCATTGGAGTGCTCACAGGGATCAAACCGGCTTTTCTCATGGAAGCTCTTGCCAATCGAATGAGGGCAGCATCCTTGTCCATGAAATCCCAGCTGTTTGTCATGTATCTCCGCGGAGGGTTGACATTGAAAGTTGCGCACTTTCCATGTCGCTCAGCAATCGCCTGAACGGCACTTTTAATGATGGCATGCGAAGCAGCCAGCCCCTTCTCATCAAACGCACTGACTGTAACATGCATAATCGCCTCACGTGTGTCATTCAAGGCCTTATATTTAACATCTGTTATAATAATGTAAGGAGTTCGGCCGTCTGAATTCTCTGCAGAAAAAGGAGAGTCGGCGATAATTGCTCCCAAACGGGCAGCAACGTGAGGCAGGTGGCACAATGTCAAGTTATAAACAGCTGGATAGTCCAAGGACGTTCCAGCGCCCAGTCCATGATGCAGCAGATAACTTTTAATGGAAATCAGCACTTCTTCTTGATAAGGTGATTCATATTTGATGTCACCAGGTATTTCTGCATCTAACATATAGGCAGCATCAGCTTTGATATCCTTGGCTGGCATGAACTTTACTCCTGTAAGAAGTTCTCCTGTGGGCAGAAACACTAATCGTACAGGTCCATGGGGCTGTTTGGAGTTCAACAGTCGCTGAGCGAGAAGAAGCATAGACACCGCCCCAGCAATCCCATCTGCACCGAGAGGAGTCCTCCCTGAGCCCACAATCAAGGTCTTATTCACAGCTGTCTTTAAGCGTGGAACATCCAGGGACATCAACAAGTCTGGAGCGTCTGGAAAATTTATAGGCTCGCCGGACCAATTATGAAACACCCTAGGCTTCACTTTAGTGAAATTTAGGCCACGATAGCCAAATCCAAATGTGCCTGCATACATGTACAAATTATATAAAACTTGAAGAAGATCCAGCGCCATCTTTGGTGCAAAAGGCAAGCAGTACCTACCAATCTGTTGGGGTTTGAAAGCACATGCTTGATCGATGTGAGATAGGTATGCAATTGTTGGCGCCTCCTCAAAACCTTTCGTAGCTGGTATTGTGCACGTGACCGCACCCCGTTTATAGTTGCTGGTATCTTCAACCCCGAAATTTTCAAGCTCTTTCACTACTGCTTTGAGAATTCGGAGGCTATCAACTGGAAGTGGCGTTCCTGCACCATTTCTCCCGTATCCTGCGTTTGTTTGCTGACCAGTACAACTGTGTTTCCGGCTCAACCTTACAAAAGTTGATGTAGCATACTCCAACTCATTCAGCGTTGCTTCTATTAGATTTAAAGAAAGAATAAAAACAAGAAACGCCTGTATTGCTTGGGGCACCATAGTTTAGACCTAGAGAGGTGAATATGCAGTTCCTTGCCCCTTACAAAATGATACATTAAGGGTTTCTATTTATCACCTCTCTTTCATCTGTAAACTTCGGTGCACAGCCTGATATCCGTCTATCTCGGTGTGATTGATAGGCCCATCCGAGACAAGCGTCAAGGAAACAATAGACGACGACATACAACCTGGGTTAAATGCTTCACACCGCCAGAAAACTAAAACTGCACCCGAGCCCTAGTTTGGGCTCAATCTTAATATTACTCCATTCTGGACGACTTTGCGACAATAGTAGTAATTGTTTGGCAGCAGATCAAGTCAAATGCATTCGCTTTTGTTCATCTATCTTCCACGTTTAATATTGAATGTGCCTGAAGGGTGACGAAGGAATAACCCTCCGAGTCACATAAGCTTTTCTCCCCTTCCTTTAGCAGTGCAAAATTGAGATTGCTTTATAAAATAAATTAAGACATTTAGAACCGTTCTCAGCCATGCCCAACTCAACGTCGCCCACCCTGGCTCTTCCCATCACCGCTCCTGCCCCGTCTTTCCCTGCTCCACCCCCGGACAGCAATTTTCTGGTCGAGTGTGATAATGTCCTTCGCTTTGGCTGTTATGACAGTTCATTGACTCGCAAGGGAGCCCTAGGTGCTCTTTATGGTATGTTGGTGCTTGGGGGATTGTGCTACGTCGGCTTTGTTCTATTCCGAGGAAGGTTTGCGGTCTACTTTGCAAAGAGCGTCATCCCAGGGTTGTCCCAGCGACCGCCAAAATTAGAAATGAAAGGACATTACCGATTGTGGTCGTGGTTAATTCCTGTATTCAAAGTAAATGAACACGAATTGCTTAGCTTGGCAGGAATGGATGCTGTCGTGGCAATCCGCATAAACCATTTTGGTGCTGTTCTCATGGCGCCGATGGTAGTGTTTGGAATTGGAGTGCTACTGCCGGTTTATTATACCCATGCGGCCCCTCCAAACAAGTTTTTTTCGAGGATGACTATTTCGAATCTGACACCTGGTTCTCCGCTGTTGTGGTTGTCATTTACAATCTTGGTTTTATTTGTAGCTTGGACATGCTTTCTTTTGATCAAATACTACAGAAAATTAGCAATCTTGAAGCATACGGTTGTTACCTCAAGTGCTGAACTTGAAATCGAGATTGCACGTTCTGTAAGTTTGCGCCAACGGGGAGTAGGGTCCAGTGAACAGTCAATGGCCAATTACAATCTGTCCGAAGAAAGCATTTCGAAATTTGACATATGGCCTGTCCGACGGCTGCTAGATGATGTCCGGGATGTTCCTCACCCTGGAAAATATTCCATAATTATAAGGGATGGGAAGAGCTTCAAAGGCATCCGTTTCCCTCTTGAGCCCAAGAGCCAGGGAGTACGTGCAGCTTTGGAGGGGAGTACTCCTGCCGGCTCCGCAAGAACACAGGAGCTCAATATGTTGGATGACACCTTTCGCACCGCGTTTGGAGATGATTTCAACTGCATCATACCAATAGTACGCAGCAAGCCTATCAATAAACTCTTGGATAAATACCTGCTCCTGGATATGCAGCTTGAGAGACAAGAGCTGCACCTTCTGCACTGTTCAAATAAAAAGTATGACACTGTTGCCCACCGCATAGCTGCAGATAAGGCTGCAATTGCAGATGTAGAAGCACAAATATATGCGCAAAGATCCTCAACAATGAGTGACCATCCTTGCAGGTCATTTATAGCAACATTTTACACACAGGTGGCAGCAGCTGAAGCTATAACTCGAAGCTCGCAAATTTTGCAGGTGAAGCCCTTTCATATCTTGCCGGGGGCAGATCCAGAGAATACCAATTGGCCAGCACTTGAGCACAGCTACAAAGAACGCGTCTTTCGGACTTGGGTCACCACTTTTTGCATAATTTTAATCATGCTGTTTCCTATAGGGGAGGTGACTGGAATTTTTGCTGAGATTACAATCTCCCAGTGCGGTTCTACAGCTAGTAACACTACAGGACAGGCCTCATCTTCTTCAAATGCCTGGCTTTGTGGCCAAGATTTTTGGGCTACTGAGGCCAGAAGTTCTATACAAAGCTGGTTGCCAGCACTAATAATGGCATTGTACCAAGCTATTGTCCTCCCCATTGCTTTCTATAGCTGCGCCCAAGCAGAGTCTTGGCATACTTCACTGAGTGGCTTAGATGTGCGTATCGCTAGCCTTTTCTTTTACTGGAATATATTCAACTTTTTTCTTGGTGCATTGCTTGGTGGATCTGCAATTGCTGGCATTGTTATTATGGTTCATTATGGACCAGTGACAGTAATCAGCGGTTCCGCTAGTGCTGCCAGCAATTTTTTTGTGGTCTATGTTGCACAGCGTGCATTTCTACTAAGCTTCTTTAGGTTGTTTTGGCCAAGTAGAAAAGCGATGTCTAAATACATTGGCAGGCTTATAGGTTTCATTCCCAAAGCTCAAACGGCAAAGGAAAGGGATTCAGAGAATCCCCCTAGAAATTTCCGTTTCAGTCGTGAGATCGGCATCAGTGTGATGCCAGTGTTTGTCTGCGCCCTGGGATATTCTGTGGTGTCACCTCTTATCCTTGTTTTTGCCTTGTGCAATTTTCTGATAGTGTGGGCAATTTGGAAGTATCAGGTACTATACGTATTTACTCCAGCTTATGACGGAGGAGGTGACATGTGGCCTCACTTTGCTCACAGAGTTATTGCATGCCTGGGGCTGTCTGTAGTGTTTACTGGCTTGGTATTTATTGGATGGGAGGCATATGTTCAGGGAGGCTTAACAATAGGAGTGATGGGACTTTTCCTTCTCGGCTTCGATAGGTATATTGCGTTTACTTATGATGCATCCTTTGCCACAGTCCCAAATCATATTTTGCAGCACGCTCCCAGAGCTACGATTGAAACAGACTGGTATGTCCCCCCAGCTTTGCATAATCGAGCAAAAGGATATTACTTGGACGCCGGGAAGGTCTGGCAGGGTTGGTCAATACCACGCCATGGAATATGAATATAGTAAGAAAACAGCATACTTGTTGCTGCCCGGCCAGAGCAGGGCTGCACACCTCTCTTCAATGCACATCATTGACCCCAAAGAAAATCTCCAGCACATCCCCCCATACGTGTATATATAGCCATCAGGAACTTGTGTACCCATTTATTGAATAGATGTATATTCTAGACTGCATATCTTACCAGGTATCGTATACT